>CAUYON010112810.1:0-20648 GCA_963573935.1 Arctocebus calabarensis
TTCTTTCTTTTTTTTTTTTTTTTTTAGACAGAGCCTCAAGCTGTCATCCTGGAGAGAGTGCTATGGCATCACAGCTCATAGCAACCTCCAATTCCTGGGCTCAAGCGAGTCTTCTGCCTCTGCCTCCCAAGTAGCTGGGACTACAGGCGCCCGCCACAACGCCCAGCCATTTTTTGGTTGCACCCGTCATTGTTGTTTGGCAGGTCTGGGCTGGATTCGAACCTGCCAGCTCAGGTGTACGTGGCTGGCGCCTTAGCCCGCTGAGCCACAGGCGCCGAGCCGACATCAGGGATTATATTTCAACGTTAAATTTGGAGGGGCCAAATATCTATACCATATTATCATGCTTTGTTTAATGGGGCAGTGTACCATTAAGTTATTGCTATGCAAAAATGTTGGCCTAATATTGCAAGATATCAAGATTTTTCAGGAGAAGTTTGACGTTCGTAAAAACAAAACAAAAACTTTAATGTCAAATTTCAAGCATTGACAACTCATACAGTTAAAGATTTGAGTCCAAACAAAATATAACTATGGGCTGATTTTGACCTGTGGGTTTTAGTTTGCAATGTTCATGCTAGAGAGTTTTAATGCTGTTTTTCCTATAGTTATTTTTAATAATCAGCTTTGTTTTATTTATTCAGAGAGTTTACATTCCTTATCTCTTTATATATTCTTTTTTTAAAAAAATTATTTATTTTTAATTTTTTTGAGACAAAGTCTCACTATGTTGCCCTTGGTAGAGTGCCGTGGTGTCACAGCTCTCAGCAATCTCCAACTCTTGGGCTTTAGTGATTCTCTTGCCTCAGCCTCCCAAGTAGCTGGGACTACAGGCACCTGCCACAATGCCAGTTTTTTTTGTTGTTGTTGCTTTTGCGGTTATCATTGTTGTTTGGCAGGCCTGGGCTGGATTCGAACCTGCCAGCTCCGGTATATGTGGTTGGTGCCCTGGCTGCTGAGCTACAGGTGCTGAGCCTCTTTTTATATTGTTTAATTGATACATAATAAATGTACATACTTATGGGGCACATAGTGATGTTTTGGTACATATAATGTATAGTGCTCAAACCAAGATAATTAGCATATTCATAATCTCAAACATTTATCATTGTGTTGGGAACATTCAATGTCCTTCTAGCTAGTTGAAATTATATATTATTATTAACTGTAGTCATCCTACAGTGGAATAGAACACTAGAACTTATTCCTCCTATTTAGATATACTTTATATCCTTTAAAAACACATCCCTCTGTATGACCTCCCTTGCCCCTACCCTTCCCAGCCTCTACTATTTTCTAATCTACTTTTTACTATTATGAGATTAGCTTTTTTTTTTTAGCTTCCATATGATGTGAGAAAGTGTGGTGTTTAACTTTCTCTTCCTGGTTTATTTCACTTAACATAATGTCCTTCAATTACATCTATGTTGCTGCAAATGACAGGAGTTTATTCTTTTTACTGCTTTTTTTTTTGGTAGAGACAGAGTCTCACTTTGTCACCCTTGGTAGAGTGCCATGGCATCACACGGCTCACAGCAACCTCCAACTCTTGGGCTTAGGTGATTCTCCTACCTCAGCCTCCCAAGTAGCTGGGACTACAGGCACCTGCCACAACACTTGGCTGTTTTTCTGTTTTTGCAGTTCGGCCGAGGCCAGGTTTGAACCTGCCACCTTTGGTACATGGGGCCGCACCCTACTCCATGAGCCACAGGCGCCACCCTTTTTTTTCTTTTTTTGAGATAGAGTCTATGTCACCCTTGGTAGAGTGCCATGGTGTCACCAGTTCACAGCAACCTCAAACTCTTGGGCTCAAGCAATTCTCTTGCCTCAGCCTCCCAAGTAGCTGGGACTACAGGCACCTGCCACAAGGCCTGCCTATTTTTTTTTTTTTTGAGACAGTGTCACTATGTCGCCCTTGGCACGTAGAGTGCTGAGGTGTCATAGCTCACAGCAACCTCAAACTCTTGGGCTCAAGCATTTCTCCTGACTCAGCCTCCCACGTAGTTGGGACTATAGGTGCCCAGCACAATGCCTGGCTATTTTTCGTTGCAGTTGTCATTGTTGTTTAGCTGGCCTAGGCCAGGATAGAACCCGCCATCCTCCGTGTATGTGGCTGGCACCATAACCACTCTGCTATGGGCGCCAAGCCAGGATTTCATTCTTTTATATGGCTAAATAGTATTCTATGGTGCATAGTATGTATGCCACATGTTCTTTACCCATTCATCTATTGTTGAACACCTGGGTTGATTCCATATCTTGGCTATTGTAAATAGTGCTGCAATGAATAAGGTGATGCAGATGTCTCTTTAATCATTTTTTTTTTTTTTAGAGACAGAGTTTCACTTTGTTACCCTCACTAGAGTGCAATGATATCACAGCTCACAGCACCCTCCAACTCCTGGGCTCAGGCAATTGTCTTGCCTCAGCCTCCTGAGTAGCTGAGACTACCAGCACCGCCACAACACCTGGCTACTTTGTTGTTGCAGTTTGGCCGGGGCTGGATTTGAATCCACCACCCTCAGTATATGGAGCCGGTGCCCTACCCACTGAGCCTCAGGCGCCACCCTCTTTAATCATTTTTATTAATATATAATTTATAGTGAAATGCATATAGTTTAAATATGCAAGTCAATGGGATTTTTGTTTGTTTGTTTTATATATAAAACGTATATACCTGTGGGTTCACTACCCTAATCAAGATAAATGATATTCCTTGTTCCTTTTTGGTAAATCTTTCCCTACCCACAGTTGCTGTATGATTCATGCTATCATAGTTTAATTCTGCCTATTATAGGACTTCATAAAAATGGAATCAGATACCATGTACTCTTCTATGTCTGACTTCTTTCACTCAGCATAATGTTTTTAAGATTCATTTCTTATGTGTCTCAGTAGTTTATTTTTATTGAAATGTAGTATCTCATTTTACAAATATACTGTAATTTGTGAATCCAGTTTCTTGTTGATGGGTGCTCTGGGATTGCTTTCTATAGGAATTTTAAGTAAAAATAGTTATTAAACACATGTGTGCAGTTAAAACACCTAGGTATCACTGAGCAAATTCAGTTTTGATTACAATTAGCTTTTGTTTGAGAGTAAATTGCTGTTCTGTTCCACTCACTGTCGTTTTCTTTAACTTCTATTTCTTCTGCATTCTTATCACTGTTATCATTCATCATTACCGTACAAACCACCAGGGTTCACTGTAAATAGAGCAGATGTGATCCAGCAACTTCTACCCCTCCCCACTTGAGGTAGTAGCTCCTGATGACAGCGCTCACTGATTATAACCTTTATAGATCTACATGATACAAATCATATATCCCAATTAATTAATTGTGTTAGGGAACCTTACTATAATAGTAGAAATTCTGGGATATTTATGCTAGAAACCTTGGTCGAAGGATAGACAGAAGGACATTGAGTGAATTTCTTACTGTTGTTATATTAGCTAGCCTTGAGTTATTAGCCAGGAAATCTTTGTGAATGTAAACCTGGAGATGAAATGGAAAATATACCAAACATAGGACATTTGATCTATATATTCATGAATTCAATATTCATTCAATAAGCATTTAATTTTGTTCATTCTGAGTTTTCAAAAATAACACTTGACAGATACTGTTGAAGCATCTTTTGCACTATTCCAGGATTCTTTATTCTTCTTCCCATTCCTCCCTAGTGATAACCTTAGTCTTGAATTTGATATGTAACCTTTCTATGCATATTACATGTATACTTACAATGCATATATATTCATAACTGATATTAACTATAGTTTTTCCTTTTAAAAAAATTATACAAATGGTATCATATTTATTTTTGCAGCTTACCTTTTTGGGACAACTTTTTTGTAAAAGTTTCCATGTAGATACACATAGCTCTAGTTCATTCATTTTGACTTCTCAGTAGTGTGTAGGTTCGTTACAAAAGTTTTGAGATGGACTGCATTGTAATCCAGTATTTTACTTCCACGAAACATAGTCAACAGCATCCTTTCTGATTCGCCTATGCAGGTTTCAACTTGCTCTGCTTATTGGTGTTGCTGGGAGGGGTTCATTTATTTCTGCCCACATGGATTTTACATTTCTTGGTTTTTGTGTATCTCCAAACTTTCATAATGACTTATGTGTTTGGTTGAATGAATGTACCACAATTTATTCATCCATTTTGTTGAATGGGTAGTGGATCCCAAGGGGTTTTTTTTTTTTTTTTTTGAGACACAGTCTCACTTTGACACCCTCCATAGAGTGCTGTGGCATCACAGCTCACAGCAACCTCTAACTCTTGGGCTTAAGCTATTCCCTTTCCTCAGCCTCCCAAGTAACTGGGACTACAGGTGCCTGCCACAATGCCTAGCTATTTTTTGTTGGACTTGTCATTGTTGTTTAGCTGGCCTGTGCTGGGTTCAAACCTGCCAGCCTTGGTGCATGTGGCTGTAATCACTGTGCTATGGGCTCCAAGCTGGATCCCAACTTTTGTTTTTATAAGCAACGCAGCAATGGGCACTTTTATGCTAGTTTCCTTATGTATATATGGAAGAGATTTTCTAGGGTTTTTACTTAGAAGTAGAATTGCTAAGATGTAGGATATGTATATTCTCCACTCCTTCCCCACCAAATGCTTCAGCAGTTTATTAATACTTACTTAACTTCAGTTTCTCTGAGATTTTATGAGTGCCTTATTCGTTAGGGTTTAGTAGACTAAGTCATTATGACAGAGGTATAAAGTACATTGGCCCACACAGAAGTGTATTGCTCTCCTGCTGTAGTCTAGAGTCCAGTTCAGGTAGGTAGTTGTGTATCATGAACCCAGATCTTTCTATCATATTGTTCTGCCATTCCCTAAGGCAAGGTCCTGCAAACTGCATTGCTTAGGCCAAATTCTGCCTACTGCTTGACTTTTTTATGAGCATGAGTTTAAAGTGGCCCTTCTATTTTTAAGTGGTTGAAAATAAGAGTTTTATTGGGACATTGCCATACCCATTCATTTCCATATCATCTAAGGCCACTTTGGCTATAGCAGCAGTGCTGAGGAGTTGGGACACAAGTTTGCTCACAAAGCTCAAAGTGTTTTTTATTTGAGTCTTTACAGAAAAAGATTCTAACCCTTACCTTAAGATATTGTCCAGGCTCGGCACCTGTGGCTCAAGTGGCTAAGGCACCAGCATATACGCCTGAGCCGGTGGGTTTGAATCCAGCCTGGGCCCACCCAACGACAATGACGGCTGCAACCAAAAAATAGCCAGGCGTTGTGGCGGGTGCCTGTAGTCCCAGCTACTTGGGAGGTGGAGGCAGGAGAATCGCTTAAGCCCAAGAGTTTGAGGTTGCTGTGAGCTGTGACACCACGGCACTCTACCCAGGGCCACAAAGTGAGACTCTGTCTCAAAAAAAAAAAAAAAATTGTCTGTGTGTACATACCCACACCTACCTTCTCCATGGAAACCCTTACTTTCCCGGCTTCTTGGTCTATTTATCGTTTGTCTCCACTGTTAGTTCCTTGCCACAGTCCATTGGGGCCAATACTTGCACCTTTCCATGTTTTGGTAAATGCTGCCTAAGAAGCTTCTTCAGCCAGGGGAATCCTGACTCATGTAAAACAAAGGCAAGCCTTATGCCTCTTCTTCAGAGGGCCGCCAGATAGGTACAACTGGACAATCATAGTTCGGTGAAAGTGAGTTCCGTATTGTTCTTTTTGGTACTAATGAATCTGCCACCAGGAGTGGAGACTGCCATCGTCGGAGCCACTGCTGATTTGGGGATTGGGAGATGGCAGGTAGGAAATTTTAAATGCTGCAACCTTCTCTTACCACAGTGCAGCCACTTCTTTCTTCACCAAGCCTTCCTTGGCAGTTGTAAGCTTTTGACTAGATTCCAGAGTCCTGCAAAAGTTGGTTCTCACAGTGTTTGATAGTCCACTAGCTGCTTTTGTGGAGGGATGGAGCCCCGGAGTTCCCTAGTACCACATCGTCAGTGATGTCACTCTCCCACCCATTTGTTTTTAAAGAAAAAGAACCGGGCAGATGGCATGCGTTTCCTTTTTGCTGTTACATAAAGGTTTATTTCTCAGGGAGTTCTCTCATCTGCTGGCTGACTGGGACTTCTGACAGGGACGTTTTTATAAGCTAGGGCGGAAAGAGCTGGTTACTTGCCAAGTTTTGTTTGGGGGTGTCTAGGCTTTCTAGAAATTGGCTGTCTAGCTATGAGCCCTCTAAATGCCTAGTGAGATGGGTATTTTTATGAGAAGCCAGCCCATAAAGTGAAAAGTCTTAGTTTTCTCCATAGCATTAATTTTGTGTTCAGATAAAAGCCCTCTAATGTTTGTCTTGTTTTCTTTTGTTTGCTTATTGGCAAAGGCTAGTGAATGGTACTCGGGGAAAGGGATTTGAGGGGAATACTGTGGTAGGGACTGAGGCAGCTGTTACACTTTACCCATCTTCAATGAATCCCCCAGTATAAAGCTCCACTACTCATTCTTGTTCCCTTGTGTATTTGCTGACTCAGAGCCCAGAGTACCCGTGGTTGGTCCACACTGGCTGGCTCCTGTCTCCTCTGCAGCTTCCTTATAACATTTTCTAGGTTGCGGTTTTATCCGTCTCTTTCATCTGCCAACTTACTTCTATCCATTTTCTTTCTTTCATAAATATGTGGGAATCTCTTTCGTTGGTACTGTCTTCCCCTTCTACCTTATTTGTTTTTGCTCTTAGAGGTTTATTCCTTTATGTACTGCTGTACTTGTATTTTAGTGCAATCTAGAAGGGACAGGGAGCGCTGCATGTAGCTAGTCTACCATCTTGACCTGAGGTCAACAAATAGTTTTGAGCACCTTCCCTGTACCGTGTACTAAGCTAGGTACTGGAGATATGAACACGAATGGAACTTATATTCTGGGACCAAGGAGCACATAGTGCCATAGTGGATATAATCTTATGTGATAGATATCAAGATGGGACTTTCTTGTCTCAGTTTTGGATGAGGACCCAAAGCCGAAAACAAAGGGTATTAAGGGATCACATATTCAAAAGAAAAGCGACGTGCCACTTTCATAGAACTTGCTGAAGGATGATTTCCCAAACATGATCTGTATGTGGCCCCTTAGACCATTGCCTACCTTGAAGGAGTAGAACAAGAAGCTAGCGATTGATGGAAAGGAAAGTAGTAGAGACAAGGATTTTGAAGAAAGGTGTGGGAGTGCTGTGGAATTTCTCCCGCTCATGGGACAGTAGAGGAGATTCTTCTCACTCAAGTGGAATGGACCACTCTAGGAACTTGACAGTCTAGGGACTGGCATTTGCAAGAACTGACAGCTGACTCACACCTGAAAACAAAGTCTACAGGGGAAAGAGGCTATGGCTATAGTGGTCTATGACAACAGAAGGAGAGAAATAGGGTTGTATTTTCAGGGAGTTATACTTCTGCCAGAATGTGGGCAAAGCTGTCCATTCCCCAGGAAAGAGCTGGGTCATCTTGTAAGAGATTTCCCCTAAGAGGATCACCTAGAAGGGAGAAATGATCCCAGTAGAGGAATGGGCTGATGGAATCCTCAGACCCAGAGGTGGTCTGAGCACCACTGGCCAGAGGTTGATATTGCCCAGGCCAAGGAAATGTGAGGGATCTCCAGTTTTAGGGGGGGTTGCAAGGAACTCTCTAGAAAGTGCCAGTTTTTGACATGTGCTACTATTCAATCAATGCCAGGTTAAAATTGAACCAGTTAAAGAAAGTTTTGTTTGGTGTGTGTGTGTGCGGGGGGGCATGCCTTCTAGTCTTTCTCTGTGCTTCAACCCTGGGGGCCAGGTTATAGGCAGTGTGTGTGTGTGCGCGTGCACATGCGCGCGTGCACTTGTGCCTGTGTGTAAGGAGAGGGAGAAGAGCCATAGGAAGAGGAAAGGGACCAGGGGCAAAGCTGACCGTGAGGTCTGCCCTTCCCCTGCTACAAGCTTCCCCACTGAGGCAGACATGACCTAGGGGAGAGGAGCAGCTTGAAAATGGTCAAAATACTGAAGTTGTAACATATTCGATTTCACAGGCATATTTTATGCCTAAAAACAAAACTATTTTTTAATATCTGAGAGTGACTGAAAAAGGTATGAGAGCTGTCTGAAATTTTATGCAGGGGTGGGAGAAATGATTCCACAGAGCTTATGGTGTGACAGAATTATATTGCCTTCTGCTAACATCCTACTGTGTCTAGCTCATTCAATAAACTAGTTTATAAAAGTGCCACACTATATGTATAGTCAAGGTTCACTGAGTGGGTGGCACATCAGAGAAAGTAAAAAACTCTGCCCAGGGATGCCAGGGAAGGCCTGTTACCTTCTCACAGAGGAGTTAGTGTCTGAACTGGATCTTAGAGAACAAGCAGGAATTTGTTAGGTGAGGCTAAGGTGGGAGGACATTCCAGAAACAGGGAATAGGTGGGAGGTGTGTATGGGTAACTACGTGAGATTTAGTGATCCTGTACCGCTGTAGTGTTGACTGCTGGTGGGAGGGAAGAGAGGAGTAACAAAATGTCTCCCTCCCTCCCTGAAAGTGACAGACTACTGTATGTGCATTTTGAAAGATCACTCCAGTCACAGTGTGGTAGGTGGATTAGTGGGGATTATGGAGATTTGGAAGCAATGCCAGATTAAAACTCGCCCAGTCAAGGAGAGCTCTTGATTATTAGGAAATATTCCAATAGTAGGTTGATCTATGCCTTTTTTTTTTTTTTTTTTGCAGTTTTTGGCCAGGGCTGGGTTTGAACCCGCCACCTCTGGCATATGGGGCCAGTGCCCTACTTTTTGGAGCCACAGGTCTATGGCTTGATCTATGTTTAAGAACATTTCATCTATGCTGGCAAGGATGCAGAGAAAAAGGAACTCTTACCTTCTGTTAGTGGGAACGCAAACTAGTATAGCTACTATGAGGAATACTATGGAGGTTCCTCAAAAAAGTACAAGTAGAACTACCATAAGATCCAGCAATTCCATTTCTGGGAATTTATCCAAAGGAAAAGTAATCATCATATTGGAGAGACATCTGCATCTCTGTATATTGTAGCTCTATTCACAATAGCCAAGATATGAAATCAATCTAAGTGTCCAACAACAGATGAATGGATAAAGAACACACACACACACACCATGGAATACTATTCGTCCATAAAAAGAATGAAATCCTGTCACTTGCAGCAACATAGATGGACATTATGTTAAGTGAACTAGGCTAGGAAGAGAAAGTTAAGCACTGCACATTCTCACTATCATATGGAAGCTAAAAAAAGGTTGATCTCATAGAAGTAAAAGTAGAACAGAGCCTGGTAAGGGTAGGGGGAAGGAAGGGATGAAGAAAGATTTGTTAAAGGATACAGAATTATGGTTATATAGGAGGAATAAGTTCCAATGTTCTCCACTACTGTAGAATGACTATAATTAACAATAATATATATTTTCAAATAGCTAAAGGGAGGATATCGAATGTTCCCAACATAAAGAAATGATAAGTGTTTGAGATGGATGTCATTCACCCTGATCTAATCATCATACATGATATGTATTGAAACTGTGTTAGAAAATGTGTTTGAACACATCTATGTATTGAAACATTTTGTGCCCATGATTATGTATAATAATTATATGTCACTTTAACAACTATAGGTGCAAACAAGAGAAAAACACAATTAAATTCAAGAAGGTGGGCAGGGTATTCAGTAAGTTTCCACCTTTTGGGTATAATGTGTGGGTATAGGGCACACTTCCTGGGTGAAGGACTCAACTACAGCTTGGACTTTGGACTTCAATTTACAAAGGTGAATAATGTAAACTAATTGAATGTACCCTCATATTAGCCTGAAATAAAAAATCCAACATATAAAAGATAAAATGAAACTTAAACATAAAAACTTAAAGTTAATTAAAATCATTTAAAAAGAACATTTCATCTAAATGTAGAAGAGTTCTCAGCTTGAGTCCTGGCTGGGATTTGGTTTTGTCTTTATCCGATAAACTGAAGGGATGTGCAACCATAAGTTTTTTTAGCACAGGAACTATAGGGAATCTCTAAAGAGAACTCACTCCAAGGCAATGGTTCTTAACCTGGGGTTCACAAATAGAATCCATGAGTCTGTGAACTTGGAAGGGAAAACAATTGCATTTTTTAAAATTAGCATTATTCCCCAATTATGACTATAGACAAAGCACAATGTATTAGTAGTATCTGTGACTCTGTCATGGATAGAATCATATATTTTCTTTTCTTTTCTTTTTTTTCTGAGATGGAGTCTCACTACGTCACCCTCAGTAGAGAGCTATGGTGTCACAGCTCACAGCAACCTCAAACTCTTGGGCTTAAGTGATTCTCTTGCCTCAGTCTCCCAAGTTGCTGGGACTACAGGTGCCTGCCACAATGCCTGGCTATTTTTTTTGTTGTAGTTGTCATTATTGTTTGGCAGGCCCAGGCTGGGTTCGAACCCACCAGTCACAGGGTATGTGGCTGGCATCCTAGCTGCTGAGCTATAGGTGTCGAGCCCCAGCCTCACATATTGAAGAGATTCTTTTCTCCAGGGTATGTCGTTGTCTGCTGTGTCAAAGATCAGTTGGCTGTATGTGGATGGTTTTGTATCTGGATCTCTGTTCCATTGGTTTATGTCTCTATTTTTGTGTGAGTGCTATGCTGTTTTGGTTATAGTATAATTTGAAGTCTGATAAAGTGATACATCGTGATTTGTTCTTATTGTTTAAGGTTACTTTGACTATTCAGGGTCTTTTCTGGTTCCATATAAATCTTTGAACTATTTTTTATATTTTTTTTATTTTTATTTTTTTGGAGACAGAGTCTTAAGCTATTGCCCTGGTTAGAATGCCGTGACATCACAGCTCACAGCAACCTCCAACACCTGGGCTCAAGCAATCCTCCTGCCTCTGCCTCCCAAGTAGCTGGGACTACAGGCACTGGCCACAATGCCCGGCTAGTTTTTGGTTGGAGCCTTCATTGTTTGGTGGGCCTGGGCTGGATTCAAACCTGCCAGCTTAGGTGTATGTGGCTGGCGCCTTAGCCGCTTGAGCCACAGGTGCCAAGCCAACTATTTTTTCTAGATTTCTGAAAAATGACATTGGTATTTAATGGAGATTGTATTGAATCTGTAGATCACTTTGGGTTGTATAGGCATTGTAACAACATTAGTTCTACCAATCCATGAGTATGATAAGTTTTTCCATCTGTTTACATCCTCTGCAAATTCCTTCTTCAGTGTTATGCAGTTTACTCTGTAGAGGTCTTTTTCCTACTTATTTAAATATATCACTAGGTATTTTCTTTTCCTTTTTTTTTTTTTTTGCTATTGTGAAAGGTATTGAGTCTTCGATATGGTTTTCTGCTTGACTCTTGGTGTATATGAACGCCATTGATACACTGATTTTGTGTACGTTGATTTTGTAACTTGTACATTGATTTTATGTTCCAAGAGTTTCTTGGAAGAATCTTTGGGGGTTTCCAGATATAAGATCATATCAGCAACAAAGAGCAATAGTTTGACCTCTTCTTTCCCCATTTGGATTTTCTTCTCTTATCTGATTGCTGTGGCTAGGACGTCTAGCACTATGGTTAACAGAAGTGGTGACAATGAGATTACATTTAAAAACCTTCTTTATAGTCAAGAAAATAATCACTAGAGTGAACAAACAACCTGAAGAATGGAAGAAAATATTTGCATGCTATATATTTGATGAAGGATTGGGAATCAGAATATATGAACTCAAATCAATAAGAAAAAAATCAAATAGCCCCATAAAAAGTAAGCCAAAGACATGAATGGGAGCTTTTCAAAAGAAGATAAACTAATGGCAAATAAACATATGAAAAAATGCTCAACATCTCTAATTGTCACAGAAATGCAATTCAAAACCACATTGAGATATCCCCTAACTCCAGTGAGAATAGTGTTTATCAAAAATCTCAAAACTAGGCTTGATGCCTGTAGCTCAGTGGCTTAGGGTGCTGGCCACATACACCTGGGCGGGTGCGTTTGAACTTGGCCTTGGCCTGCCATATTGTTGTTACGACAAATACACTAACAACAAAAAAATAGCTGGGCACTGTGGTGGGCACCTGTAGTCCCAGCTACTGGGGAGGCTAAAGCAAGAGAATTGCTTAAGCCCAAGAGTTTGAGGTTGCTATGAGCTGTGATGTCACGGCACTGTACTGAGGGCGACATAGTAAGACTCTGTCTCAAAAAAAAAAAAAAAAGAAAGAAAAAAATCCCAAAACTACTGGTAGAACTGCAAACTAGTACCACCTCTATGAAAAATAGTATAGAGTTACCTCAAACTAAAAGTATACCTAACATTTGATCAAGCATTACCACTATTAGGTATTTACCCAAAGGGAAAAAACTCATTTCATCAAAAAGACACATGCATGAGAATGTTTATTGCAGCACAGTTCACAATTGCAAAGATGTGGAATCAACCCCAATGCCCACCAATGCATGAATAGATTAATAAAATGTTGATTATGTATACTATGGTATACTACTCAGTCATAAAAAATGGTGAGCTAGGGTGGCACCTGTGGCTCATCGAGTAGGGTGCCAGCCCCACATACTAAAGGTGGCGGGTTCAAACCCAGCCTCGGCCGAACTGCAAAACAGTAAAATAGCCAGGTGTTGCGGTAGGCGCCTGTAATCCCAGCTACTCGGGAGGCTGAGGCAAGAGAATCGCCTAAGCCCAGGAGTTGGAGGTTGCTGTGAGCTGTGTGACGCCACTGCACTCTACGGAGGGTGATAAAGTGAGACTCTGTCTCTAAAAAAAAAAAAAAAAAAAAGGTGAGCTAATACCTTTTATAACAATTTGAATGAAACTGGAGACCATTATTCTTCAGTGTAGTATTGTAAGAATGGAAAAGCAAACACCACATGTACTCACTATAAAATTGGAGCAAATTGATCAGTACCCATGCACACATATGGTAGTAAAGCTCAAAGGAAACTAATAGGTGGGAGGGGAGGGGAGGAGACACATAAGTTCACACCTAATACGTATGTATAAGGCATACTGTTTGTGAGATGAGAACACTTATAACTTTGACTCAAACTACACAAAAGCAAATCATGTAACCAAAGTGATATATTCCCAGAAATTTAAAAAAAAAAGTAGAAGAAAGAAGGGTAAGGGTCAATAGGATTCATAAAATAATGTTACCAAAAATTTAAAGAGTCGTCTCTCTGGTGGTCTTGGCCTAGTGCTGAGTAAAGAGGAAGGGAGGGGGTGGTGGTGGGACTGACTGTGTAATTTGTGGCACCCAGTGCTAAATGAAAATGCATGGGCTCTTGCTTAAAAATTAAGAATGTCAGGACAGTAATTGTACAGCATTAAGTTAAGGATGAGGCCCTTCTAAATACAGGCCCTGTGTGACTGCACAGGTTATACACACATGGAGCTAGTCTAGTCTTAGACTGTGGTCTTGGTTTTCTGAGGCTGTGCACCAAAGAACTGTCTGCCTCTGGCTTTTCTAGAGCTATAATACCTATGGAAGTAACTGGGGGTAAACTGAGATTGCTGGTCACTAAGGGATGTAACAAGATGAATCAATGTCAGTTTCTTTGGTGTAGTAAGTCAGTTTTTTTTTTTTTCATTTTCTATTGCCGCTGTAACAAATTACCACAAAGTTAGTGGCTTAAAATGACGTGAATCTATTATAGTTCTGTAGTTCAGAACTTTGAAATGGGTCTCATTGGCTAAAATTAAGGTATCGGCAGGGCTGATTCTATGGGGGTATTCATTTCCTTGCCTTTCCCAGCTTCTAGAGACCACTTGTCTTCCTTAGCTTGTGGTCCCCTTCCTCCATCTTAAAAGCTAGTAATGTTAAATTTCTCTATGTCTGAAGTCACATCTCCTTCTGGTTCTTCTCTTCTGCTTCTTGTTTCTACTTTTTTTTTTTTTTTTTGTAGTTTTTGGCTGGGGCTGGGCTTGAACCCGCCACCTCCAGCATATGGGGCCGGCGCCCTACCCCTTAGAGCCACAGGCGCCGCCCTCTTGTTTCTACTTTTAAGGACATTGGGCCTGCCTGGATATTCTAGGATAACCTCCTTATCTGCTTATTATCAATCTTATGTTTATTTGCAGTATCAATTTCCCCTTTTTATTTAACCAATTCGTAGGTTGGAAGGATTAGGACATCTTTGGGGGCCATTATTCTGCTTACCACACTCAGAAAGACCTAAGACACACTTTAAAATATATTATTAGAGTATAACATACAAAATGTGCCCAAATCTTGTGTACAGCATGATGCATTTTTGCATAAATGTACATGTGTGTAACCACTGCTCAGATCAAGGATATGAAATATATACCATACCTTGGAAGGCTTTTATATGGTACTTCTCAGTCATTATCTGTCTGCCAGAGAGAACTACTATTCCCATTTCGTCTTCTATCACTGTATCAGGTATCTATTGCAAACCATTCCAAAAGTTGGTAGCTTAAAATAGCCATCTTTTTTTTTTTTTTTGCTTATAATTGTATAGACCATAAATTTAGTCTTGGCATAGCTGGACAATTCTTCTGTTGGGCTCATGGATGGTTACTCACATGGTTGCAGTCATTTGGTAGCTTGGCTAGGGCTGGACGTTCGAATATGGTCTTGTGTATATCTCTAGTGGTTAATATTAGCTATCAGCTGGGCATCTCTCTCTCTCTCATAGGGGTGTTTAATCCTCAAAGAGAGTAGATTGCGCTGCTTTACATGGAGACATTAGGGCAAGAGGGCAACAGCAGGATGCACAGAAGTCATATATATTATGTCATCCCTGCTGCATTCTCTTGGTCGAAGCAAGGCCCAATGCCATCCTAGATTCTAGGGCTGGGGAATAAGGTCTACCTTTTCATGGCAGAAGCTGCAAAAATGCTTGTGGTTATTTTAAAATTCACCTCAATTCTTGCTATGATTTGAATGTGTCTCTTAAAAACCACATGTTGGAAACTTAATCCCGAATGCAACCAATTCCGACGTTAGGCTAAATGAGGGCTCCACCCTCAGGAATAGATTTTTTTTTTTTTTGAGACAGAGCCTCCAGCTGTCACCCTGGATAGAGTGCCCTGGCATCATAGCTCACAGCAACCTTCAATTCCTGGGCTCAAGCAAGTCTCCTGCCTCTGCCTCCCAAGTATCTGGAACTACAGGCACCCGCCACAACGCCCAGCCATTTTTTGGTTGCAGCTGTCATTGTTGTTTGGCGAGCCCAGGCTGGATTCGAACCTGCCAGCTCAGGTGTACATGGCTGGCGCCTTAGCCGCTTGAGCCACAGGCGCAGAGCCTCAGGAATAGATTAATGCTAGTTATAAAAGGGCTTGAGGCTGCGAGTTTGATCTCTTGCTGTCTCTCACCATGCAATGCTTCCGCCACGTTGTGACACAAGGCAGAAGGCCCTCATCAGATGCTAGCCCCTTGATCTTGGACCCAGCCTCTAGAATTGTGAGAAATAAATTTTCATTCTTTCTTAATTACTCAGTTTCAGGTATTCTGTTATAGTAGCACAAACAGACTAAGACAAATACCATATGTTAGTTTTACCTATTTTTCTTTTATTAAATCATAGCCTTGTATATTAATGCAATTATGGGGTACAATGTGCCTGTTTTATATATAATTTGAAATGTTTTCATCAAACTGGTTAACATGGCCTTCATGGCATTTTCTAGTTATTGTGTTAAGACATTTATATTCTACACCTAGTAAATTTCACATGTACCCTAGTTTTACCTATTCTTAAATGTCATATGAATGGAATCATATCAGATATACTCTTGTGTCTTTCTTCTTTTAAAAAAGAAGCCACAAGTGATGGCGGTTTTGTATCCAGCCCGCAGCTAGGACTCCAGTGGAAAAAAAGCAGGTTTTTGAATTTGCATGAGGGGCATCAGTGCCGTGGGGCAGGAAAATTTGGTTAGTCTGTGGATTCAGTGCAACTGGGGGGAGTGAGCACCACAGCAGTTTATAGCTGGGAAAGGTAAGGAAATGAATACCCCCATAGAATCAGCCCTGCCAATACCTCAATTTTAGCCAATGAGACCCATTTCAAAGTTTAGAACTACAGAATTATAATAGACTCATGTCATTTTAAGCCACTAACTTTGTGGTCATTTGTTACAGCAGCGATAGAAAATGAAGCTCAACATTATGTATGTGGGATTCAACCACCCTTTTTTGGGTTCTTCAGTAGTTCTTTTAATTATTTAATTATTTATTTCTTTTATGTCGGATTCATATGAGGGTGCACATGATTAGGTTTTATTGTTTGCATTTCTAAGGTAAAGTTCAAGTTGTAGTTGAACCTTTACCTGGAGGTGGCTGTCAGTATATATACCCTTACATTGTACACATTAGGCGAGCTTACCAATCCTCCTTCCTTCATCCCTTTCCCTTATCCCTCCTCCCCTTTGAATTTACATTTTTCCCTCATGTGGACACGTAGTTGTTTTTCTATTGGTTTCATATTGGTGTTATCAAAGGATTTTTTTTGTGTGTGTGTGGTTTTTGGCAGGGGCTGGGTTTGAACCTACCACCTCTGGCATATGGGGCTGGCACCCTACTCCTTTGAGCCACAGGCGCTGCCTGGTTTCATATTAGTATTGCATAATTTGGATACTTGCTTTTCCATTCTTGTGATACTTTAATAAGAAGAATGTGCTTTAACTCCATCCAGGTAAAGAAATATAAGCTGGAGCCTATGCCTGTGGCCCTTCCCAGACAGTCTCATGAGGCTCCCTTTCAGGGCTGCAGTGTGAGTCTCTGAGGGCCATCCTTGCTTTCTCTAAGCTGAGTGGAGTAGCACGGAGGTGAGGACTTCAGGTGACGTTCCTAGGCTGAGAGATGTCCCAGTTAGTGTGAACTGTTCCTGTCTTGGTATCATCCCACCTTCCACACAGTTTAAAAGAGCCATGTGTTTTTTGCTGGAGTCCCTGATGTAATAGATTCAAAGTGCTGTGGTGTCCACTGCCCACAGTTGTAGGGAATCCACAGACTACGTAATTTTCCTGCCCCACAGCGCCGATGCCCCTTATGCAAACAAATTCAAAAAGCTGCTTTTTATCCACTGGAGTCCTAGCTGCGGACTGGATACAATGCAGCTGTCACCTGTGGCTTGGGGAGGGATCTGCCCCCTGCAGTTTGCTTTCTGGACCTTCCCAGGGTGGAGTTGCCTGAGGCTTGGCCTGTCTCTCTCCAAGTCAGTAGGAGGGAAGTGGGGGGGATGCCAGGCACAGACTCTGCAGAGACACTGTAGAATGCAGGGGAAAGGTCCCCTCCTAGCACCAGGGAGATCCAGGAGGGACTCCGCCTCACCAAAGTCAATGCAGTTGCCCCACAATTTCCTCTCGTAGTCGGGGGTGGGGGTGGCGGGGAGTGGTGGAGGTCCACAATGTAGAGGACCCTCAGAGGTACTGCCAGACACACTGCAGGGGCAGGGCCTGTCTCCATTTCCTTCCATGGCCAGTTACGGATTGGGCTGGTTATGGTGCAAGAGAAAGTGGCCTTTGCCATCCTTGCTTCTGTGGTCGGGGTTCCTTTGATTTTTTGGTGCCTGGGAGTGGGGAAGACCCTCTAGGCTATCTGGGCCAGGCTAGCACACCTTGCCAGGGCACTGGGAAGGTGGCCTCTGAAGGAGGACTGTTGTGCAGTGTGGGGTGGGGGATGGTCTGTGGGTTCAAGGTGGCAGAGATAAAATTTGTTGACTTTTGTGCCAGGCATGACGAGGAGCCAGAAGTGGAAATTCCTAGGTGTAGTAAAACTGAGAGTTTGTGGCTCTCTCCTGTGGGGTGAGAGATTCTCTGTTCACTTCTTGCAGAGAGCCCAGGCAAGCCCCCTGGGTGTGGGAGGTCTCCCTTCCCCTTTGTCACCAGGAACCTTCAGTTTAGTTGTGCGGTCCTTGATCTCTTCCTTCCTCTTTCTTGTCCTTGCAATTTGTTTCAGTGGGTATGTTGAGCACCTTGGTTTCTTCTCCTTGTGGTCAACCCCTCAATTTCAAATTCTCTGAGTTCTCATCAGTCTAGCTTTTCTGCTTATGGATGAGAGCTTCTGGCAAAAGCTGCCTTTTTTCAGCCATCTTGTCCCCTTCAAAAGTTGTTCTTTTTAAATTGCTGCTGCTTATGTGCCACTGTATGAATATACCACAGTTTATCTATTCTACTCTTGATGAACATTTGACTCATTTCCAGTTTGTGGTTATTATAAATAAAGTTACTATTAGTATTTTTTTTTTTTTGAGACAGAGGCTCAAGCTGTCACCCTGGATAGAGTGCTGTGACATCACAGCACACAGCAACCTCTAATTCCTGGGCTCAAGCGAGTCTCTTGCCTCCGCCTCCCAAGTAGCTGGGACTACAGGCGCCCCCCACAATGCCCAGACATTTTTTTTTGGTTGCAGCCGTCATTGTTGTTTGGCGGGCCCAGGCTGGATTTGAACCTGCCAGCTCAGGTGTACGTGGCTGGCGCCTTAGTCTGTTGAGCCACAGGCGCCAAGCCAAACTATTAGTATTCTTGTGCATGTCTTTTGAAGGTCATGTGTCCTTAATTATCTTGGGTATATATGTAGAAGAAGAATTGCTGATTGCTGAGTTGCAGAGTAGGTTAATATTAAGCTAAGATATTGTCAAATACGTTTCTGAAGTAATTATTGCTAATTTATACACCCATCAGCAAGGTACGAGAATTTTGGTTGTTCCACATCTTTGCCATCACTTGGTATAGTCAGCCTTTTTAACTTTAACCATTCTTATAAGTGCTTAGTGGTCTCTCTTTTTTTTTTTTTTTTGGAGCAGAATCTCACTTTGTGCCTTGGGTAGAGTGCTGTGGCATCCTAGCTCATGGTAACATCAAACTCTTGGATTCAGACTATCCCCTAGCCTCAGCCTCCTGAGTAGCTGGGACTACAGGTGCTCACCACAATGCCTGGCTAGTTTTTCTATTCTTAGTAGAGATGGGGGTCTCATTTTTTTCTCAGGCTGACCTTGAACTCCTGAGTTCAGCCAATCCACCTGCCTTGACCTCCTAGAATGCTAGGATTACAGGAGTAATCCTCCATGCCAGGTCTCTTCTTATTTTGACTTGTATTTCCTGAATTGGAAATGATCTTGAACACATTTTCAAATGTTTAATGGCCATTTGGCTATCGTCTTTAGCAGAAATTTTTAATGAAATGTAATTTAAAAAACTGATGGTTAGTCTTTTTCTTGTTGATTTATAGGAGTTCTTTCTATAGTCTATGTATCAGTTTATTGTATATATATGTATTACAGTTAGCTTGTCTTTTCCCTTTTTTAATTTTTATTTTATTGTCTTTATTAAATCATAGCTGTGTATAATAGTGCAATCAAGGGGTACAATGTGCTTGTTTAATATACAATCTTAACTATTTTCATCAAACCAATTAACATAACCTTCCTGGCATTTTTTTCAGTTATTATATGAAGACATTTGTATTCTGCATTTAGTAAGGTTTGCCTGTACCCTTCAAAGATGCACTGTAGGTGTGGCCCCACCAATTACCCTCCCTCCACCCCAACCTCCCCCCTCCCCTCCCTACCCTTGCCCCTTTCCCCATATTCTTGTGTTATAGTTGGGTTATACCCTTCATATGACAGCTGTAAATTAGCTTCATAGTAGGGCTGAGTACATTAGATGCATTTTCTTCCATTCTTGAGATACTTTGCTAAGAAGAATATGTTCCAGTTCCATCCATGTAAACATGAAAGAGGTAAAGTCTCCATCTTTCTTTAAGGCTGCGTAATATTCCATGGTATACATGTACCACAATTTATTAATTGGATTGTGGCTCAATGGGCACTTAGGTTTCTTCCATGACTTTGCAATTATGAATTGGGCTGCAATGAACATTCTGGTATAGATGTCTTTGTTATAATGTGATTTTTGGTCTTCTGGGCATATACCTAGTAAAGGAATTATAGGATCAAATGACAGGTCAATTTTTAGATCTCTAAGTATTCTCCAAACATCCTTCCAAAAGGAACGTATTAGTGTACATTCCCATCAGCAGTGTAGAAGTGTTCCCTTTCCTCCACATCCACGCCAACATCTCTGGTTTGGGGATTTTGTTATGTGGGCTAATCTTACTGGAGTTAGGTGATATCTCAAAGTAGTTTTGATTTGCATTTCTCTGATGATTAAGGATGGTGAGCATTTTTCATGTGTCTGTAGGCCGTGTGCCTGTCTTCTTTAGAGAAGTTTCTCTTCAAGTCTTTTGCCCATCCTGAGATAGGATCACTTGTTCTTTTCTTGCTAATACGTTGGAGTTTTCTGTGGATTCTGGTTATTAAACCTTGGAGGCATAGCTTGCAAATATTTTCTCCTATTCTGAGGGCTGTCTGCTTGCTATACTTACTATGTTCTTGACTGTAAAGAAGCTTTTTAGTTTGATCAGGTCCCAGTAGTGTATTTTTGATACTGCTTTAATTGCTTGGGGAGTCGTCCTCATAAAATATTCACCCAAGCCAATTCCTTCAAGAGTTTTCCCTGCACTTTCTTCTAGAATTTTTATAGTTTCATGTCTTAAGTTTAAATCTTTAATCCAGTGAGAGTCTATCTTAGTTAATGGTGAGAGGTGTGGGTCCAGTTTCAGTCTTCTACAGGTCGCTAGCCAGTTCACCCAGCACC
>CAUYON010112811.1:0-14112 GCA_963573935.1 Arctocebus calabarensis
GGCACTGGAAAGATTCCAGAAGCTGCTGCTCTACCAGCGAGATGATGATCTGTATAGCAACACTCTCTGCTCATCCCTCTGATGACAGGTGCTCCCTGTTTCTCATGGCTGCATGGGGACATCCTTACAGTGGCTTCTTGATGGTGTATATATGCCACAACCCAGCTACTTAAACATCTTTGCACCTTCATGGAAAAAAAATACAATTAACTTTTCCCTTTAAATAAACTTTCCAAGGCAGTCCATTAACAGTTATCTGCCATCTGCCACCAGGGAGAACCCTAACCCTAACCCTAACCCTAGAATGGCCAGAATGAGTGTTCCCAATAAAAAAATTTGATCCTGTCCCTCCCCTGCCTGAATCCCCCCACTGCCCTCAGAATAAAACCTATCACATGCATGATCTGCCCTCTCCCCACCCTCACCCAGCCTCTGCTCTCAGAGTCTCACTCCTCAAAGGGGACTTGATTTAGTAGCCTGAACTCACAATAACCCACCCAGGAGCCCTGATCCTTTTGCCAGGCCTTCTCCCACCCAATCCTTAGCCTTTATCTAGCTGTGCACTTCGCCTACCCTTCCATCCCCTTACCACTCCCTCGAGGCCCATTTAATAGCACATTTAATAGTCTCCCCCCCCAAAAGAAGCTCTGATGGGTAAAGGTCCTCATTTACTGGTCCACCACTCTTTCCCCAGCATCTAGCACAAATAGAGTGATACAATTTGGGGGACAACTCCAGAAAATAGTTGTTGAATAAATGAACAAAGAAAGGAATCTATCCTTCATTCATTCATTGTCTCTGTGCCTCATCTAGGGCTAAGGCATAAAAAGTCGATCCCTAAAGTGTGTTCAGGGAGCGCGCTGAGAAGGGAGCAGTAAATTCCCACTGACCCAGGGAACAGGGACAGACATTGACCTGGGCCAGTCCCCACCTCCTCTCACCCGGCTCCAGCCTCAGTGACCATCAACGTTGGGCAGCTTAGTGTCTATTTCATGCGTTTTTAAGCTCTACCTGAGCCACAGACTTGGGATCAGGTCAGCTTAGAGCTTTGTGGCCAAGAGCCAGCCACACAGTTCCCTGGGGGTGTCTCTCACCTGAGGGACGCACCTGGTAGCAGAGAAGACAGGAAGAGGGTACATGCTCACATGCATACCCAGCCAGGCCACGTTCTCAACAACCTCAACACAGACCCCCGTACCTGCAGTCACGGGAGGAAGGAGGGCCTGTGGTTTTCTTCTGCAGATGCCCAGTGACTCAAGCAGCTGGCCTGTGGGCAAACTGCAGAAGCCAGGCAGCTGGCCTTGCTCCAGCCAGCATCCCAAGTGCTCTCAGGCTTCAGTCTCACGGGGATAGAAGAGACTATCCCCCTTGGCTACAATCCCTGCCTGTGCCCCCCCCCCCCGTGTCACCTTGTTTTTCTCAGATATAGATTCCAAAGAGGGAATTCCCAATTCCTAAGTCCCTGCCCTTGAAAAAGCTAGAAAGAACATTAAGAGCCTCTCCAACCTGGCCTCTCACACCCTCTGAAGTCCTATGTAGGAGGATAAACTCCTCTTCCAAGGAGGACAGAATAGCAAAGGGGATAAAGAAAATGCCTGCCAGAGAACCGGCACTGGGCCCTCCAATGCCCCCATTCCACCATCCTAGGCTCCCTCTCCCTGGGATCTATTGCCCCAGGAGCAGGTGGCATTCCAGCTTACATGCTGCTGGAGAGGGGCCAACAGCAGTAAGAATCAGCCTGACCCCCCCCACACTCCCCTTTGACTCCCTCACCTCACCCAGATGCTCCCACTCCAGGTCCAGGTAGGCAAGGTGGTCCTCACTGTCTCTTTAAAATAGGTTGCACCTGTTCACACACATACTGACATTGCTCATACACATACAGCACACACACTTACTCACATACACAAAGGCTCAGCCCACATTTATTTAAAAAACACACCAAGTTTTCACTTCAACCCCAAGTCTCAAGGAGATCAGTGGCCCTTAAAGCCATTGTCTGTAAGGAGTGGGAATGGCCCAGTGCACCCTGCCATGGGAGGGACAGATGGAGGGGCAGATCTAGCATTTCAAAGAATCTTAAAATGAGGGTTCTCATGTTGGAGATGAGGGCTCAGAAAAGCCCTGTGAGCACCCTCAACCTGGTATCATCCAATAAGTGTTCTAGCAAATATGATTCACTGAGATGCTCTGTAAAAAAATGATGCCCCACAATGTGGGCAGTTGGGGAAACACAGCACCCCATGTCATCCTCTTTCTGAGAGTCACAAGCCACACTAGCATATCAAGGTCTCTGAGAGGTCCCGAAGGAAACGCTGGCCTCTCACCAGAGAGTGAGATGATTAAGGGGTGAGAGACGGATGGTAGAGATGATAGTACGATAATAGAATAGACTTTGTGGCTTAACTCCATGGAACACACTTCCCAATAACATGACACTAACTATTTTCATTTACAAGTGAAGAAACAGGGAAAGGTTTGCTCAAGGTCTACAGCCGGTAAAAGGCAACACTGGCACTAGAACCCAGGCCTCCTAATGCCCAGGTCTAGGCTTTTTCCAACAGGCCACGGTCCTGATTTTGTATTTAAATCCTAAGATTTCTGGTAATCAAAAAGATGTGGTATTTCTAGAACAAACCCAGTGCCTGTGGATGTGCTCGGGGATCTCATGTGGCTTCCCTCTCAGGCACAGCCTCTGCTGAGGAAGGCACTCTCCCCCACCCCAGACTCCCAGGCCCCTGTGGGGAGTGGCCAGGTGAGGGCTGAGGGCTAGCCTGACATGGATCCTAGCTCTGGCACTTGGATTCTGCTGTGCCATTTGAGTTTGGTTATCCCCAAATGGGGACTTTGCCAGGTCATCCCCAAGGATCAGGTTGGAGAAATCAAAGCTGATTCTGACCTAAGCCTGGTGCCGCTGCCCAGGCCTGGCACTGCCCCACTGTGCTCAGCCAAAGCCTGGGCATTCCAATTCCCACATCCTACCCCTCCCCCACTGCACACTCATAGTACAATACCCACTCCCCCGGCCGTGGGTCCCCAGCGCCCCCCCCACACCACACTGTCACTGTGTGTGGCTATTTAGTGTCTTACATAGACACAGCCTGTCTCCCCACTCAGTTCTGAAGATTGCAAAAGAGAATCTTCAGAGAGAGAGGCCCTAATCCCCACTGACTTCCAGGGACAAGTGTTGGGCTTTACACAGTGCATGCACGAAAGGACAAGGACCATCTCACAGTGCCTACCATGGGCCTTGACACGGAGCAGGCCCAGAGGGGTCCTCTGGGGTATATTAGCAACTCACCACATGCAGCAACAAGATAGAATTCATGTTGGGTGTTTAAGGCATTGGGCTGGAAGTCATGGGGAAGAGTGGGTCAAGGGACCTGGCATGCTACACAGCCAACCAGCTCTTCTGGTCTCAGGTAAGTGCATCAATACAAGGTGGGAGTTGAGGCTCCCTCCTGGCTCTAATGCTGATTCAATTATAGATGTGTAGATAGATAGAGATAGATAGATAGATAGACAGACAGACAGACTCTTCAGCCATATTGTCATCATGCTCTGCTCCAGCCTTTTAACATGGAAGAAAGTGAAGGAAGCCTCCTAGAGGAGGAAGTCTTGCCCATACCCAGCTCCAGCGAGGGCACTGCCCTGCCCCCAACTCAGCGCATTTACTGGAGTGAATCTGACACACCTCAGACCTGAAAGCCAATGGCTTTTGATGCCCCAAACAAAGTTACATAAATAGGACATTTGGTCTCAAAGACAGATGCTACAAAATGTTGCTTGAACCCTTTGCACCAGTGATTCCTACCTGAACTCAGACACCCAGCAGCACCACTGGGCTCCAGCCCTCTCTTTCCCCTACTTCCCCCAGCCTCCATCCCTCTAGGTGGCACCTTGGTCCATACCTCCCCGCCTTTCTCAGCCTCTGGGGGTGGAGAAAGGCAAACACTTCCCTGCAGACAGGGTAGAACAGAGAGTCAACAGTGCGCAGTGTTTGTATCTGCCCCTGTGGCGGGGACACGGCCGGGCCTGGGGGCCTGCCAGGCCAGCCTATTGTCTGGCACTGTTTATCTTTGGGGCGATGGGCGCCCTGGAGTGGGGAAGGAGAGGAGAAGCTGGGGTGGGGGCGGGGAGTAGGCTACAGTGCCAGACCAGGGAGCCAGCCGTGGCGCCAGGAGGCTGGTCTGTGAAGCTTCTGGGGAAAAGCCTGGAGCTGAGCGCCTGCCCACCATCCTGTCTGGAGGCTCCCAGGACCCAGGTGAGAGGGAGAACTCCTCCCCGCCCTCAGAACCACTGTCTTCCCTCTCCCAGACCCTTCATTGCCCAGATAGTTCCTCAGCGTTCTCTGCCCTCCCACCCTCGGAGACACACACCCCCTCACTGCATCCAAGGCGTGAAGGACGACCGAGACACTGCGCGGAGCGGAGGGCGCAGGGGACCTGCTGCCACGTGGCATCCACAGCTGGGCTGCCGGCACGCCGCAGCTGCTGAGCCTTTGAAATCTGGCCTTGCCCAAACCCCGCCCTAACGCTGCGTCTGCCCCTCAAACCCCTTTCTCCGCATATAATCAGAGCTGGGGCTAACTGTGTGCGCTCAGCGACCGCAGCAGAGGCAGTGGGGCCACAGCACTGCCGCCCAGAGCTGCGGGATCCTGAGCAAGTCACTTCCTCCTGGACCCGCCTCCACTTCCATCAGACCGGGCTTGGCTTCCTGATCTCCAGGGGTCCTTCCGGCGTCCAACCGCCCTAACCATAGATGAGGGCTCAGCTTCCTCCTAGACAACAGGGCAAACTTTTTTTTTAATACAGTGCCATCACTTTATTATATCTAATGAAACAGACTTTTTTGATATCTCCGAAGTGTCTCTGAATCTAGGCAGACTTTGATACTTCACTAGTGCGAGGAGGATGTGTGGCTTTGGCCAGAGATAATTTGAGCCTCCGACTAATTCATGGTTCTATTTAAATGTCTACACCACACTATGGGGTATATTCTATGTGTATATTATCACCCTTTAAGGTGTGACACACACTTTGGAGACTATTCCACACTTTTTGTGTATTCACCCCCCTTTAGGTGTGTATAGGGCATCCCAAAAATCGCTCCTGCAGTTACTATACACAGGGAAAATGGGAAATTGTAGCTAAATGTATCTTTATTTACCAAGGTCATAAAATTTTATAAAGAGGTGGCAAACATGTAGAGAATATTTTGAAAATATTTGGTAAAATTTCGTAATGACTATTTTGTAAATAAAGGTACATTTTGCTACCAGTTCCCATTTTTTCTATGTATGGTGACTTTAGAGGTGACTTTTGAGACATCTCTGTGTATGTGTGTTAATGCATGTAGACACTGAGCTACATACACACTTCGTGTATATGTACACATTTGGGATACATCCCTCACCTTATACGCAGAGCACACTTGTGTAGAGACGCCTCTGCTTGAAGCGTTGGGACGTGTGTTAATGCTTTAAGTCTGCAGGCTCTGGAGTTAAGAACACAGACCCTGGTACCAGATAAAGCTGGATCCCTGCATTTCCACCACTTGTCAACTTTGAGCAAATCACTTGCCCTCTGAGGCTCAGTTTCTTCACCTGTGAAATGGAGATAACAACAGAACTTACCTCCTAGGATTCTGGGGAAGATTAAAAGAGAACACCTTTAATCTATAACAGGCACCACAGTGTCAGTACATAAGAAGCAGTTAGTAAATGGTAGCTTTGCTATTGACTGCACGTTTAAAGGGGAGGATTTTGCAATGTACGTGTATTTTTTATTTTTGTTAAATACATAAAATTAGGTGTTCCCAGAGTCTTAAAGGTTTTTGGAAACTCAGATACAGATAGGAGGACCATTTAATTCATATTTATTTCACATTTGATCTGTAAACTTTTTTATTTAAAAAAAATCCACTGTCATTAGCAACATGTGCTGACATTAGTTTTTCCTTAGTGAAATAAGAGTGCAGGCCTTGAATTGTCTCTAAAACATGTAGAAACACAGATGTAAACGCAAGGTCTCCACCCTCCTCCCCCAACTCTGGCAGTCCATCAATGACAGATCTTAACCAGAAAAGCAGGGAAGGGGGAAAGACAACACTTTGATACCTAAGAGCTCTGGGGGCAGGAACTGTACACTTTGTCAGGCTCGTTTGTCTCTCCACACTGTTTACCTTGGGCAAATTGTATCAGGTTTGCTGCTTCCACATAATTTCCACTCCTCTGTGTCTAAAATCAACAGCTAAAAGATTTCCCCTTAGTCAGCGCTTTCGGGGAGGGAGGGGTGCACATACATACAAGACAAAAACATACATATTCTTCTTCAAAGCAGTGGTCCTGGAGGGAGAAAGAGACCGTTTTAAAGTGAGTTTACTGAGGTGACCAGTGCATCAGAGGATAATGGCTTTATACACAGGGCTGAAGCAAGGGGAGGAAAAGTTTCATTTACTTCTGTCTTGGTCCATTCTTTTAATATTTACATAGGAAAAGGCAATTATGCTGTTAGGCACAGGAAAAAAATGGACAGAACTCTTTTCCCTGTCAGGAAATCTCAAAGCAAATCACCAGCTGCTGATGGAAAGGACACAGAGGGACACACCACAAAACGGCTTGCATTGCAAAGGGGCTTGGCCTGAACCAGACTCCGTGTCAGCTCTGGAGTGCACATCTACTGAAGGCCAGGATTCCAACATCAAAACCAGGGCCGAATGACAATGGGGACCCCTGCGTGTACTATCAAAAATAGTGTATATTTACAATGTGGGGTTGGGGAGGGTGGGCAGGGCTACCCTGAGCGAGGGTTCTGTTTGTTTGTTTTCTTCAAAGATCGAGGGTAAGGGGGCATTAGCCAGACTACGTAAACCCCATCCATTAACGGCTCTGTGAGACATGCCCTCTGTGGGCCAGGGCTTGCTCTGAAGAGCTGTGAGGGTTGGCCAGGAGAGAGGGTGGAAACAATACTGATTAGGGACAGCCACCAAGAAGCCATCTCCAGGTCAGGAGCGGCCATAAAAACAACTGGCTCTAGCCAGAACTTTTCCCGAGTACCAACAGCAAGATGCACGCAGGAGCCACAGAGCAACCCCCAAGTCAGGAAACTCCGAGTGAGCAGAATTTGGGTTTCTGAGTGCAGGGGTAGACGCGCCCCTCCTGGAAGCGGGCTGTCCGTGGCAGGCGGGAGTCCACGCGGGGTGCGGCGCAGCGTTCACACGATCCGCTTCCTGTCACCCCGGCAGAGGATCCTCTTGAAGGCGCGGCGGAAGTCATGGTTGAAGATCGTGTAGATCACCGGGTTCAGCGAGCTGTTGCAGTAGCCGAACCAGAAGAAGAACTGGAAGAGCGTGCGCGGCACGGAGCAGCCGACCGCCTTGAGCGTGTAGGTGAAGAAAAAGGGGAACCAGCACACCACGAACACGCCGATGACCACCGCCAGCACGAACGTGAAGCGTTTCTCGCGGTTCTGCCGCCCGCGCCAGCGCGATGTCTTAGCGCCCCCGCCGCGCTCCTCCCCCGACCCGGCCGCCGGCGCCCCGGCCCTGGTCGCCCCCGGCCCGCGCCGAGGCAGGCTGTCCCCGGGCTTCACCTGGCTCGCCCTGGCCTTGCCCTTGGGTCTGCGCTCGGGTCTGCCGGGCCCCGGAGGCCGCTCGGTGTGCTCAGACGACGAACTCTCCTCCAGGTCCAGCGCGTCGGCCTCGCGCGCCCCGGCCGGCGCGGGCTCCCCGGGGGCGCCGTTGAGCTGGGTGGGCAGCGGCTCGGCCTCCGCGCCCTCGGGGCCTGCGCTGCGCCCCGGGCTTAGGCCATTAGGCCTGCGCTCGGCGCCCCTGGGCGGCGCGGCGGCGGCGTCCGGACCCCGGCGGCTGGGCGGCACCCGGGTGCGACGCTTGGCGATCTGGTAGATGCGCACGTAGACCAGGATCATGATGAGGCAGGGCGCGAAGAAGGAGCCGATGCACGACGAGATGATGTACCACTTCTGGTCGTTGATCTCGCAGAGCGGCTCTGCCGGCTGCTGGCCGCCGCCGCTGCCCTTCTTCTCGAGGGAGATGAGCGGCGGGAAGGAGATGACGGCCGAGATGGCCCACACGGTGACGATGATGGCCTTGATGCGGCGCGGCGTGCGCTTCAGGTTGTACTCGATGGCCTGAGTGATGGACCAGTACCGGTCCAGGCTGATGGCGCACAGGTGCACGATGGACGACGTGCAGAAGAGCACGTCGAGCGCCAGGTAGATCTCGCACCACGCCTTGCCAAAGTACCAGTAGCCCATGACCTCGTTGGCCAGCGAGAATGGGATGACCAGCGTGGCCACCAGGATGTCGGCGGAAGCCAAAGACACCAGGAAGAGGTTTTGGGGCGCCTTGAGCGCGCGGCTGGTGAACACCGCGATAATGACCAGCACGTTGCCGAACACAGTGAACAGCATGAGCAGGCCGGCCAAGCACACCAGCGTCAGCGTCACCTGCAGGGAGTAGCGGGTGGCCGGGGCGCCGCCCCCCGGCACCTCGGTCCCGTTCCAGCTCGCGTTGCCCGCGTCCGGCTGCAGGGAGCCCATGGGCGCAAAGCTGCCCTCGGCCAGCGGCTGCTCCTGGCGGAACATGAACGCGGACGCCCGCTCGCCCGGGCCTGCTGCCAGCTGCCTTCCGGCCCGGCGCCCGTGGGTCCTCCTCTTCCTCCGGCGCCCCGCTCGCCCCGCCGCGGCTCACATAGGGAGGGGGCCGCAAAGAGGCTGGGCCCGAGCTGGGGGACCGCTAGCGGCCCATGAGCCCGGCTCCGGCGAACGGCGCCCGGCCTGCGCTTCGGACGCTCCTGGTGGGCGCCTTCCCGCTCCAAGCTCCTAAGCACAGCCAAGTTTTATTTCTAAGCGGCGGGAGAGAGTGTGGCGAGCCGATGGATAAAGAGAGATTTATTCTTCAAGAAGGGAAAACAAAAAATTATCGGTGGCCTGATATCTTGGAAGAGTGACAGTAAATTAAATATATATATTATATTTATGACTCTTGAGCCTGAGCGAAAGCAAGAAGTCTTACCGTGTGCGGCCCGCCCCCACCCCGGGAGGCAGCCGAGGGGTGCTGGTGCGGACTCGGGGTCCTAAATGTCTCCTTATATCCCTGAAGCGATTACTGACTCTCTCCTTTCCCCCAGACGCTGCGGTGCGGCGCGGGCCCAGGGGCCTGGGGCCAGGGCGCGGACTCCGCCACCTCTTGGAGCGCTGCGGGACTTCCAAAGTTGCGCGCCCTGCTGCGGCTGGGGCACAGCGCGCGGAGCTCGGGGGCGGCAGCGGGTTGAGGGGTGTAGGGGCCTCATGAAGGCGCCCCGTCCTCAGGCGGGCCGGGGCAGGTGAGCGATCGGCCCTCCAGGAGCCGCAGCCGAGGCAGGGGGTCTCCTGGGCGTTGGCCCAGTGGGCGGCGAGTGGGGCCGGACAGACCGGGCTCCGAGGACAGCGTGAGTTGGGGCAGGAGCGAAGATCTTGGGGTAGGAAGACGCTGGAGTGGCGGGCGGCGGCGCGCCGGCTGCTGGGAGTCTGCACGAAGCCAGAGCCGCTGCTGCTCCGCTGCGCTCACGGTGGACTCGTTTTATAGCCCCAGGATCAAGCCGGCGTTGCTGAGCAGCCAGCGTCAGCCCCCACGTGGGAAGCCGACCCTCCCCCGCCCTCGCGCCACCCCTCCGCCAGTCTAGCGCCCGCGCCCAGAGTCAGACCCTGGGGAGCTTTGTCCTCCTAGCTGGACCAGCCCCTTGGAGAGGCAGGTACTTTGAACCGGGAGCTTAAAGAGAGAGCCGGGTGAGCGGGGAGCTGCCCCTGCGGGAAGCTGGCCGCACAGCTCTGGACCCGCCCAGCAGAAAACAGCGGGCCCCGGGGAGTGCTCCTATCAAAATGGGTCCTGGAAGGAAAGGGTGGCGGGGAACCCGAATCTGGAGAAGCAGCCTCCGATATGGGTAGCATCCGGAGCGGCCGAGCCCTGGGGCCCCTTCTGTCCAGAGGTGCTCCTGGCAGCCGGGGTAAGAGGGGTCCTGGAGAGAGAGGAAGGCATAGGTTCACTTCGAACTCCTGGGGCAGAATGGGCAGCACCCACAGGGATCGGGACAGGCCAGAGTTCAGAACTGTGTTTGGGGAAGAAGCAGCGATGTGCCCTCCCAGCCGCAGAACTGTCCGCAAGACGCACGTGTCCCGGGGTCTGGACTGCGCCCCTTAAACAGCGGTGGGGAGGGATCCTGGAGGCAGAGGCCACGCGCCTCGGCAGAGCGAGGGCGCACTGACACCTGCTGGCCGCTGGTTGTCACCGCGGAGAAGCGACCCGGCGCCGCTTCCCTTTTCTTTGGTACTCTGCCTACAGCGCCTTCTCCTGTCTCAGGGCAAGCTTGGGTCTAAACTCAGGAAAGGAGAACCAGATTTTAGATTGCACTTTGTGGGGTTGCAGAAATCTTCCAACAGCAGATGCTCTTGTATATTACCCTTGGAAGGAGTGGCGATTTTTCCAATAAAGTCACATCAGGAAGCTCGGCAGGCAGTGCAGCCCAAGACTGGCTTCCCTCCCTGGACCTGCTCAGCCCATCCTTCCTGCAGACGAGAGAGAAGCCTGGATCCTGCCGCTCTGTTGTCCAGCTCCCGCCTGCTAGAAACTGTCATGTCTTTGTGGAAGCCTGAAAGCTAAGCTCACTCTGCACCCTACCCCATTCAGACGCACACACACCGTCTTTCAGTAAGGGGAGGATGCTAGCCAAGAAAGATAATATTTTCCATGTTCTCTCTAATAAGAACAGCATGGGGGCGAATGTCAAGTTTTTCCATGTGTGCTACATGGCCCGTGATAGATGCTAGTAGTCACTGGAGTACCAGCTTGCACTGTGCTATCTCCACATTTCAAATGAGCAGCTTAAGGGTAAAACCCAGAAGGATGGGAAATGTCAGAGGAGAGAGAGTAGACCTGAAGAAAAATTGTCTTATTTAAGGAACCACTAAACCAAAATACCTTATGTCTGTCGCCGAGGCTGGAATTCCAGGGACTGATCAGACTGCCTTTCTGTGCAGCCAGGTGCAGTCTGAAGTCTGGCTGGGACTGGGAACTAAAATAAGGGTCTCAAGCCCCACCTTCAATTCCAGCTGATGTCTACAGCCCCCTGCAGTAATATAACTGTTGATGCTGCCGCAGCTCTGTGGACAGTCTTGAAGTCTAAGTCTGTTCTTCCAAAGTACTCCACAGACGCCTCATTTGACTTCCGTCCCAGTCTTCCCCACGGGGATGACCTCCCCTTCCAGTCTTAGTTCTGAGGGGCCTTTCTAATCCCCCTTTCTGAAGAATCTACAGAAACCTGAGAAGGCAGCATTTCCTCCATGTGAGTGGGTGTATGTTCCTCTCTCCACACAGGTCTGTGCGCTGAGTCTCCTGGCAGGGGGCAGGGATGTTGCCAGAAAGCTCAGTTGGAAACGTGGCCACTTTCACTTTTGCACAGCAACCAAGAGCCCCAAACCTCCGGTGCAACTGCTAAGAGAGAGAAAAATCAAAGCCCATGGTAATCTGGGGGTTGTCAGATACTCTTAGAACTAGGGGACTGAGTGTTGGGAGACTGTCACTTCCCAGTTCCACCCCACCTTCTAACACACTGCTCTCCTTCCTATCTAATTTCAGAAGCAAACAGAGAAATAAAAACAAAGTCTACCATGCTTTCCTTTCTCAAAATTTCTGCTGCTAGTCTGTGTTTGACACCTCTTGTCACATTTTCTAAATGCTTCCCAAACAGCCAGCTGGTTTCTTAATTCCTGAATGTGGAGGCTTTTCTCCTAAAATGGAAACAAGTTTTGCAAGGATTGAGAGACCCTGAGGCCAACACACAACAATTAATGATAATAACAAAATGTGGCCTTTGGTTAAGTACCATGACGTGTGCGTGGCACGCAAGGTTCTATACAGAGCCCTGTATACACAGACTTCTTCCTCCTGTCCTACGTTCCTTATCACCAAGGGTTCTGCCTCCTTAGTTTGCCACACAGGGCATCTGAGCTTTTCAAAGCTACACAGGCACCATTAATTCTTCCTAGCAGATTTCATGCTGTGAGACAGTGCTGAGCAGAGAGCCATCCATGAAGGCAATAATTCTCAACTACGCCTGTATATTAGCATTGCCTGAAAAGATAAAATACACTTACCAACGCCTTGCCAGGGAAATGATGATTCATCAAGTCCAAGGTGGGATGTAGCTTGTGTATTTTAACAGAGCTCTTTGGGAGATGCTGAGCACACACTCTACAGAAGACTCACCACCCAAAGCAATAAATCTCGCAGGAAAGGTAAGTAAATGCCTTCGTGCAGGCAGGCGCATCTGGGGAATTTGATGAAACCAACCTGAGCTAGCAAGGGTGGGCCTCAGGTGAGAATCACTGCCCTGGGCCAGTGGGACTGCTAGGATGCTCCCCTCTGGGGAGCTTGGGCAGAGCAGAGAGTGAAGAGCCACTGTAAATATGGAGGTTGGCTTTGATAGCCTGAGGAAGATTCACTTCTGTGTACACAAATGGGGGTCTATTTTATTTCTATTAACAATAAAAATACTACTTATTAGCTGTGAAAACATACTAGGCACAATGATGAACAGTTTGTGTACTATATACTATTTTATATAGTTCTCTAAACAATCCTATAATGTAGATTTTATTAGCTACGTTTATGGACAGGCAAAACAGGGCAAAAGGTGAAGTAAACTGCCCGGCTAATAAGTGGTAAGGTCACACCCAGACCCCATGTTTCCTGATTGTAAATTTTGTGAGCTCTCTAACTGCCTTATGGTGAACCTCTGCCCTCTAGCACACTGACAAAGGGGAACCTCCAAGAGCTTCATGCGAAATAAAAGCATTGACGAATTGACAAATCCTCCCTCTCCCGTCTTGCCAGACTAGTCATAGCTACTCGAGCAGGACAGTTCAGGGCCAGATGTATTCCTTCCCTCCACATCTGATGCAGCACCAAGCACATGTTATATAAGACTGAACATTTCCCAACAACCGGTCCACTGGAAAGCAAGCATTACATACAGAACTTATAATAAGCAACCGCTAGATTGCTGGGTAGAAGCCGCCTCTCCCTCTCATATTTCACCACAGCTTGGATGAACTTTTATTGGTCTGGCTTACCTATTCATGGGTACATCCATCTAGCAAGAGGAAAGAACTTTCCTTTTCATCTCTATATTCCCAGAACACATCTAAAATGGGCTTTTTAAAAAATCATACTTCTGGAACCTAGCCCTTAAAGATTTTGATTCAACAGGATGAAGGTAGCATTTTTAACATCAACCTGAGTGATTCAATAAATATCAAAATATAAGACAACACTAGCATGGATACTTGATAAATATTTGTGTGATGAATGAATGAGTGAAGGAATGGATTCTACTTACAACAAAGCCACCAAAGAGGTAAGAGGCCCAGAAATCAGTGGCTAAAATGACTAGCACTATATTAGCATTAATTGGGGTATCTTAACTAGTTCAGGGACACAGGTATCTCTCTCTCGCGCGCTCTCTCTCTCTCTCTCTCTCTCCTCTCTCTCTCTCTCCCCCCTCCTCTCCCTCTTCCTAAAAAGAACATGTAGGGGGGATTTTATATTTATAACTATCAACTAGGCAATTTATCAATAAAGGAAAGATTTTCAGGCTACAATAATCTGTTTGTCTTGGGATTGTATCTGAAATTAAAATGTCAGGCAATACCAAACTTTGCCCTGGCATCTCTCTGTCTTAACTCCGATGGCAACTTCATCTAACCAGAGGCAAGTAGCTGGGTGGAGTATTAAGAACTAATTACTTTTTTTTTTAATTATTTTTGGGGACTCATTGAGGGTACATAGAACCAGGTACCAGGTTACATTGCTTGCTTTTTTAGATAAGGACACTCTTATAATTGTGTCCCACCCTCCAAAGGTGTACCACTCTCCTTGCCCCCCCTTCCCTATCTCAGCTTTCTCCATCCCCCTCAAAGAACTCAAGCTAGATCTCCCATTTGATCCTGCAGTCCCATTGCTGGGCATCTACCCAGAAGGAAAAAAATCCTTTTACCAAACACTCCCTTTGTCCCCCTCACCCCCCTCCCTTCTTCCTTTTCTCTGCTCTCCCCA
>CAUYON010112813.1:0-12612 GCA_963573935.1 Arctocebus calabarensis
CGAACTGAGGATGGGATTGCTATTTACTGAAAAAAGAGAAGGCTGTGGGAAGAGGATGGTTGTTGTTTTTTTTTTTGAGACACAGCCTCAAGCTGTCACCCTGGAGAGAGTGCCCTGGCATCACAGCTCACAGCAACGTCCAATTCCTGGGCTCAAGAGAGTCTCCTGCCTCCGCCTCCCAAGTAGCTGGGGCCACAGGCGCCCGCCACAACGCCCGGCCATTTTTTGGTTGCAGCCGTCATTGTTGTTTGGCGGGCCCAGGCTGGATTTGAACCCACCAGCTTAGGTGTACATGGCTGGCGCCTTAGCTCATTGAGCCATAGGCACCAAGCCTGGAAAAGAGGATGTTTGGATGGAAAACAGAATTTAATTTTGGATATGATAAAAACATGCCAATTAGATACACAGGTGGAGAGGCTGGAGACATGACTCAATGGAGTTGGGGAATAGAATTAGAAGGGTTTGGGATTGGGAGTCCTCAGCATATGGATGATATTTATTTATTTATGTTTTTGAGGCACAGTCTCACTATGTTGCCTCCCGTAGAGTGCTATGGAGTGACAGCTAACAGCAATCTCAAATTCTTGGGCTTAGGCGATTCTCTTGCCTTAGCCTCCCCAAGTAGCTGGGACTACGGGTGCCTACCACAATGCCCAGCTACTTTTTTTTTTTTATACAGTTGTCATTGTTGTTTAGCAGGCCCTGGCCAGCCTTGAACCCACCAGCCTCAGTGTATATGGCTAGTGCTCTAACCACTGAACCACAGGCACCACCAGCATATGGATGATATTTAAAACCATGGAGTCAGACAAGATCCTAAGAGTGGGTATAATTATAGAAGAGACCCACTGACTAAGCTCTGGGACCCTAGAACATCTGCAGGTTGGGGTAATTAAGAGTAATCAGCTGAGAAACAAAGAAGAAATAATCAAATGTTGAAATCAATAGTTTTTTAGTTATTCATATAATGTATATCAATTTTCCATCCTTGATCTGGATTGAGTTTCAGAGTTGTAGGCCATTAAGTGCTAAATTAAACCTGTAAGATAGATTTCATTGGGAATAGAAATGCATGGAAAGAAGTGTGCCAGTATAGTCAATAGGATGGGGACAATACACATTGAAACTGGGAAATTAGACAGTTTTGCTGGTTTTGTAATATGAAAATAGAGACTTAATTCTCTTTGTTGCTACGTAAAAAATCATAGGGAACCCTTTTTTGTGTCTTTTTATTGTGATAAAATATACATGAGATAAACCTTACCATTTTAACCTTTTTTTTTTTTTTTTGAGACAGAGCCTCAAGCTGTTGCCCTGGATAGAGTGCTGTGGCATCACAGCTCACAGCAACCTCCAATTCCTGGGCTCAAGCAAGTCTCTTGCTTCCGCCTCCCAAGTAGCTGGGACTACAGGTACCCGCCACAACGCCCGGCCATTTTTTGGTTGCAGCCGTCATTGTTGTTTGGCAGGCCCAGGCTGGATTCGAACCCACCAGCTCAGGTGTACGTGGCTGGCGCCTTACCCCGTTGAGCCACAGGCGCCCAGCCAACCATTTTAACCATTTTTAAGTATATAATTCAGTGGCATTAATTATATTCACAATGTTGTATAATGACTCTGCTTTAGGGAGCCTTGTTATTCTTCAGATTAGCAATGTAAAATATCAACAGTGATGTAAATAAATGGGTCTGTAGTTTCTGGTAGAAATTGAAAATTGAGAGGAAAAATGAATTTGAAATCTGAGTACATCATTAGTAACTCATTTCGTGACTCAATGTGGCAGAGGCACATGCATAGCAAAAGACCAATGTCTGTAACAGGGAAGGATGGAGTAAATATTGAGAAAAATTATAAAAGATAATTTCTGAAAGAAAGGATTGAAGTTCAGAACAACTTTGGTCATAAGAAATAAGAATGAGCGGGCGGCGCCTGTAGCTCATTGAGTAGGGCACTGGCCCCATATATCAAGGGTGGCAGGTTCAAACTTGGCCCCTGCCAAACTGCAACAAAAAATAGCTGAGGCAATGAGTCAAGAGAATAGCCTAAGCCCAAGCCCTGGAGGTTGCTGTGAGCTGTGATGCCACCTCACTCTACCAAGGGAGACAAAGTGAGACTCTATCTCTAAAAAAAAGAAAGAAAGAAAAAAAAAAGGAAGAAAGAAGAATAAGTTTTTCCTAGGTTGAAAGTGGTAAGAGGGCCAGGCACAGTGACTCACACCTGTAATCCTAGCACTATGGGAGGCGGGTGGATTGTTTGAGCTATGAGTTTGAGACTGGCCTGAGTCCGAGCGGGACCTTATCTCTAAAAAAAAGCCTGGTGTTTTGGTGGGCGCCTATAGTCCCAGCTACTTGTTAGGCTGAGGCAAGCATTTAAGCGCAAGAGTTTGAGGCTGCTGTGAGCTGCGAATGCCAAGGCACTCTACCACGGGTGACAAAGTGAGACTCTGTCTCAAAAAAAAAAAAACAAAAAACCCATAAAAACCAAAAAAGAAAGTGATAAGGGGCCCTTAGATTAAGCATACAAATATCTTTTCCCATTCTGGGGCCTTTCTGTTTGCTTAAGTCATTGTATCCTTAGCAGTGCAGAAGCTTCATAGGTTGACAATGTCCCATTAATTTAATTTTGGTGTCGCTGCAATTACTAAGGGAATCTTCTTCATATTATCTTTTCCCAGGCTGATTTTGTCAAGGGTTTTCCCACATCTTCTTCTAGGATTTTTTTTTTTTAGAGACAATGTCTCACTTTATTGCCGTCGGTAGAGTGCCGTGGAATCACTCAGCTCACAACAGCAACCTCCAACTCCCCGGCTTAAGCGATTCTCTTGCCTCAGCCTCCTGAGTAGCTGAGACTACAGGCGCCCACCACAACGCCCAGCTATTTTTTTGTCTTTGCAGTTTGGCCAGGGCTGGGCTTGAACCCACCACCCTCGGTATATGGGGCCAGCGCCCTCCTCACTGAGCCACAGGCACCACCCTACTTTTTCTTTTTTTTTGAGACAGAGTTTTACTATGTTGCCCTCGGTAGAGTGCAATGGCATCACAGCTCACAGCAACCTCAAACTCTTGGGCTCAAGCGATTCTCTTGCCTCTGCCTCCCAAGTACTAGAGGTGCCTGCCACAACTCCCACCTATTTTTTTTGTTGCAGTTGTCGTTGTTGTTTAGCTGGCCCAGGCTGGTTTCAAACCTGCCAGCCTCAGTGTATGTGGCTGGCGCTGTGACTACTGTGCTACGGGCGCTGAGCCTTTTGCCTGTTTTTCTATTTTTAGTAGAAACGGGTCTGGGTATTGCTCAGGCTGATCTTGAACTCATGAGCTCAAGTGATACACCTGCCTGGGCCTCCTTGAGTGCTAGGTTACAGGCACGAGCCACCTCCCCCAGCCTATTCTAGGATTTTTACTGTTTCCTGTTTTAAATTTAAATCTTTTATTTAGCGAGAGTTAATTTTTCTCAGTGGTCAGAGGGATGAGTTCAATTCTACATGTGGCTAACTAGTTCTCTCAGCACTCTTTATTAAATAGAGATTCTTTTTCCTACTGTGTGCTTTTGTTAGGTTTATCAAAGATCACATTGGTGAGGCCAGGTGCAGTGGCTCATGCCTGTAATCCTAGCACTCTGGGAGGCTGAGGCAGGTGGATTGCTTGAGCTCAGGAGTTCGAGATCAGCCTAAGCAAGATCACCCATCTCCAAAAATAGCCAGGCATTGTGGTGGATGCCTGTAGTCCAAGCTACTTGGGAGGCTAAGACAAGAGAACTTGAGCCCAAGAGTTTGAAGTTGCTATGAGTTACGACGCCACAGCACACCAAGGGTGACAAAATGAGACTTTGCCTCAAAAGAAAAAAAAAAGATCAGATGGTGATACATGGCTGGGTTCATCTCTAGGTTCTCTATTCTATTCCATAGATCTGTATCTCTATTTTTATGCCAGTAACATGCTGTTTTGATCACTATAGGCTTGTAATATAACCTGAAGTTTGGTAACATGATGCTTTTGTTTTTATTCCTTAAAATTGCATTAGCTATTCAGGTTATTTTTTTCTGGTTCTATATTAAATAAAGTACCAGTTTTTCTTTCTTTCTTTTTCTTTTTTTGAGACAGAATCTCAAGCTATAGTCCTGGGTAGAGTGCCATGGCATCACAGCTGACAGCAACCTCAAACTTTTGGGCTTAAGCGATTCTCTTGCCTCAGCCTTCCAAGTAGCTGGGACTACAGGTGCCCACCATAACACCCTGCTATTTTTTGTTTGCAGTAGACATTGTTGCTTAGCAGGCCTGGGCTAGGTTCTAATCCGCCACCCTTGGTATATGTGCCCTGCTGACTGAGCTACAGGAGCCACCAAAGTCCTATTTTTTTCAAGTTCTTCCAAGTATGACATTGGTGCTTTGATGAGGGTTGCATTAAATCTGTAGATCCATTTGGATAGTATGGACACTGTAACGATGTTGATTCTTCCCAGCCATGAGCATGGTATGTTCTTGCATTTATAACATCTTCTGCTATTTCTTTTCTCAGGCCTTCATGGTTCACTTTAGAGATCCTTCACATCCTTTCTTCACTATATTCCCATTAATATATAAATTAATGAAATAATTAATAAATAAATATTTATAAATAAATATATTTAAGAGGGTGGTGCCTGTGGCTCATCGAGTGGGGCACCGGCCCCATATACTGAAGGTGGAGGGTTCAAACCTGGCCTCAGCCGAACTGCAAAACAGAAAAATAGCCGGGCGGGCTATTTTTGTGGTGGGCGCCTGTAGTCCCAGCTATTCGGGAGGGTGAGGTAAGAGAATTGCCTAAGCCCAGGAGTTGGAGGTTGCTGTGAGCTGTGATAAAGTGAGACTCTGTCTCTACAAAAAATATATATATTAGATATATTTAATAAATCATTAATAAATGTTTATTGATGATTTCATTAATTTATAATAAATTTTTATATTTATTAAAAAGAAATAAATATTTTTATTTATTTATTTATTTTTGAGACAGAGTCTCACTATGTTGCCCTCGGTAGAGTGCCGCAGCATCACAGCTCACAGCAACCTCCAACTCTTAGTCTTAGTCTCCAACTCTTGGGCCTAAGTGAGTCTCTTGCCTCAGCCTCCCAAGTAGCTGGGACCACAGATGCCCACCACAATGTCCAGCTATTTTTGGTTGTAGTTGTCATTGTTGTTTGGCAGGCCCGGGCTGGGTTCGAACCCTCCAGCTCCAATGTATGTGGCTGGCGCTCTAGCTGCTGAGCTACAGGTGCTGAGCCCTATTTCATTTTTTTTGAAGCTCCTATGAAGGGTATTATGTCTTTGATTTGATTCTCAGCTTGATTGCTATTAGCATAGATGAAGGCTACTGATTTGTGGACATTGATTTTGTATCCTGACACATTACTGTATTTCTTGATCACATCTAGGGGCCTTGTGGTTGAGTCTCTGGGGTTTTCCAGGTGTAAGATCATGTCATCCTCAAATAGCAAGATTTTTTTTGCAGTTTTTGGCCAGGGCTGGGTTTAAACCTGTCACCTCCGGCATATGGGGCTGGCACCCTACTCACTGAGCCACAGGTGCCACCCCAAATAGCAAGATTTTGACCTCTTCTACACCTATTTGAATATCCTTGATCTGTTCTCTTGCCTGATTGCATTGGCTACAACTCTCAGCACTATGTAGAATAGCAGTGTCCAGAGAGGGCACCCTTGTCTGGTTTCAGCTTTAAGTGAGAATGTGTTTAGTTTTACTCCATTCAGTAGGATATTGGCTGTGGGTTTATTGTAGATGGTTTTTATCAGTTTAAGAAATGTCCTATTAGTTCGGTGCCCGTAGCTCAGTGGTCAGGGTGCCAGCCACATAACAAGGAAGGCGATTCGAACTCAGCCCAGCCTGCTAAACAACAATGACAACTGCAACAAAAAAAAATAGCTGGGCTTTTTTTTGGGGGGGGGGGCCTCCTGTAGTTCCTGCTACTTGGTGGCTGAGGTAAGAGAATCATTTAAGCCCAAGAGTTTGAGGTTGCTGTGAGCTATGATGCCACAGCTCTACTGAGGGTGACAAAATGAGCTCTCCAAAAATAAAGTCTTGGAGTACTGCTGGGTCCAGGGAGAGGAAACTGGGATGTGTCTAGGAATGTGGGGAAGAGACCTGGGTTTAGTAGGAAGTAATGCTGAGTGGAATTTAAGAACTAAGCTGAAGACAAAAACAAATTCCAAAGGGCCTAATAAGGCAGAAGTAGTTTGTAATCTGTAGGGCCCTAAAGGAAGAATGACCTGCTTTAACATTACTTTTTTGGCAGAAGTGGTTGGGGTGGAGGGGAAGTTTAGCGGGGGGTTAGAGGGCAATAACAAGATCTATTGAGAAGCTCTGAGAAGGAATAGCTGGTTTAGATGGAAATAGAAACAAGTTCCAAAATTCCTGGAAAGCGTGAAGAGCCAAATATTGGTTCCGGAAAGGCTGCATTTTAGGGGTGGGATCAGAAGACAGCCCTGTGGGCGGTTACAGGTCAATGGTCAATACTGGTCAGTGGATGTACGAGAACTTTCCAAGGTTTTAATGGAAAGAAACACTGGGTTTTCGCTGGGAACACTTCCCTTTTTTTGGCTGAACAGAAGAGGCCTGAGCAGAGAAGCCGGCTATACGGCAGCAGTAATTCGGGTTGAGGGTGGAAGAGGGAGGCTGACTCCGCTTCGGCGCCTTGGCCCCGCCCCTGGCCCCTTCGGTGTTTGACCCAGGCCCCGCCCCTGGCTACGCCATCAGCTAGCGCCGCGGCGCCGGGTGTTACTCGGCCCCGCCTGCAAGGCGGACGGCGTCTTTCCTGTTGCCTTCATCGGCTATGATCCCTATCGGTGGTTCATAAATTTGCCCCTAACTCTCCTAAGGCGGCCCTGGTTCTAATGGCAGCGGCGGCGGCGGCGGCTCTGGCAGCGGCCGACCAAACTTCCGCTATGCCGCAGGCGGCAGGGACCGGAGGGCCCACCGCCCGGCGAGACTTCTACTGGCTGCGTTCCTTTCTGGCCGGAGGTAGGTGTCCGCGGACAGGACCGGGCTGCGTTCGTGGCCGTGGGGACAGGATCGTGGGCAGGTTTTGTGCAGGTGGCTGCGATGACACTCTTGGACTCTGGCCGCTTTAGTGCACTGCCGTATGTTCTCCCTGATCTGCTGTAACCCCTTTCTAATAATCACTTTACTACTGACAGCCACAGTAGGGTCTTTGGCTCTTGGGCACAGGCTGGGGAGGTGGAAGGACTGAACCAGCCACTCTTCAGAGTTGAATAGCAGGGAAACGAAGGTCGTCTCTTACAAAATCTGGGATTTTAGCACGCCTTTCTTTAATAAAGACCATGATTGATCGGATGTAGAATGGGATTTTACCGTTTACTTAAAGGAAAGCAAATATCGGAGGTCTCCTTTTTAAAGAAGACTAGAAAATTGTACAAAACTGTCTATAACCAAAACTGGTTCCAGTGATTCTGGTAAATAGTCCACAACTACTTGACAAGCCACTACTGTTGGTGTGACTGTGGGGCCAAAAGGTTCACATTGTCTCTTAGGAATTTCCTTTGCCTTCCAAGGAAGAGGTGTTTCTTTCTTTCTTTCTTTTTTTTTGGGGGGGGACAGAACCTCAAGCTGTGGCCCTGGGTAGAGTGCTGTAGCATCACAGCTCACAGCAACCTCCAACTCCTAGGCTTAAGCAATTCTTTTGCCTCAGCCTCCCAAGTAGCTGGGACTACAGGTGCATCCACAATGCCCTGCTATTTTTTGGTTGTGGTTGTCTATTGTTTGGCAGGCCCTGCCTGGATTTGAACCTTTTAGTTATGGTGTATGTGGCTGGCGCCCTAGCCTCTTGAGCTAGGTCCTGAGCCAGGAAGAGGTGTTTCAATCCCTACTCTTCCTTAATTACTACCCTAGGTTGTCATCACTTAATCATTTAAGGCTGGGACTTAAACAAATTTGCCTTATGAGGACTTATAGAAAGACAATATCTGTAGCTTGCAGCTGTATTGAGAATCTAATTAATTATTATTATTATTATTTTTGAGATAGAGTTTTTCACTTTGTCGCCCTCGGTAGAGTGCTGTAACGTCACAGCTCACAGCAACCTCCAACTCCTTGGATTAGCCTTAGGCAAGAGAAAGAAAAAGAGACAGAAAGAAAAGAGAAAGAGAATAACTGCCGAGTTGTACATACAGCACCGAGGAGACACATTTGGAGATTATTACTGTCATTTAGATGATAGGTGATGGTGGCTTGAATCATGGTAGTGTCTCTGGAGTTTGCAAGAAGTTGTGAGAATCTGGATATAGATAGAACAAACATGATTTTCTAACAAATTAAAGAGGTGAGGAAGAGAAATCAAGGGAAACTTATTTTGGCCTAAGCAATGGAAAGGATGGAGCTGTCATTGGCTGAAGTGGGGAAAGCTGTGGTTGGAACATTTTTCATTGTGGTTGTGGGGAGATGTAAAGAATTCAGTTTTGGAGGTGTTGCATTTTGTGATGTTGATTAAACAGTGAGCATCTTGGTGACTTGTATGTGAGGATAGTAACTGGGACTCTGATATACAGCTGGTGGTAGTGTAAACTGGTAAAACTGCTTGTGAGAACTCATTGAGCAGTTATTTATACATAGCTAACATCTGGATACTATGTGATCTAGGATTTACACTACTAGATATATGCCAGCATATATATTTTTGTTCATTTCTGCTGTATGTTGATTAGCCAAAAACCAAATGAATCCCAAATGTTTGTCACTGCTAGAATGTACAGCTAATATACTGTATGGTATAATCATAAATGAAGTACTGTGCTACACTGAAAATGAATATCTCTGTGCGCCACATAAGCATAGTATTGAAAGAACAGCTAGACATAAAACAATGCATGCTGTGTGATTGCATTTTATAAAGTTCAAAAGCAGTCAAAATTGAACATAGTTGTTGGAAGTCAAAAAGAGTAGTTGGTTTTTAATTTAATTAATTTTTTTTTTTTTTTTTTAGTTTTTGGCCAGGGCTGGGTTTGAACCTGCCACCTCCGGCATATGGGGCTGGCGCCCTACTCCTTTGAGCCACAGGTGCCGCCCAAGAGTAGTTAGTTGCTTTTACCTGAGAAGTAAAGATAGTGACTTTTGGAAGGAGAGAAGAATTTCCAGGTGGCTAATAATGTTTGGTTTCTTTTTTGTTTGTTTGAGACAGAGTCTCACTGTGTTGTTCTCAGTAGAATGCCTTGGCATCACAGCTCACAGTAACCTCAAAGTCTTGGGCTTAAGTGATTCTCTTGCCTCAGCCTCCCAAGTAGCTGGGACTATAGGTGCCCGCCACAATACCCAGGTATATTTTGTTGTTGTTGTTGCAGTTTTTGACTGGGGCCGGGTTTACACCCAGCTATTTTTTTGTGGTAGTTGTCATTGTTGTTTGGCAGGCCCTAGCCGGGTTTAAACCCACCAGTCCCAGTATATGTGGCTGGAGCCCTAGCCGCTGAGCTACAGGCGCTGAGCCTATTGTTTCATTTCTTGATCTGAGTGGTCCTTATATAGATATTATCCACTCTGTAATAATTCATTAAGTGGTATAGTTAAGATTTGTATATATGCGCTTTTCTTTTTGTATTTTACATCTTGCCACACAAAACCTATTGAACCGGCAAGAGGAATTTGGGGTAGCAAGTGTATACAAAGGAATCTTGATTAAGACGTGTCTTTTTTAGAAACTTAAATAGTTTTTTTTTGTCTTTTAAAGTCAGATTGATTGAAGTATGTCTTTTGTTTTTGTATTACCCTGACTAGAGTGCAGTGGTGTCGTTGTTGTTCACTAGCTATTTCAAACTCTCATGCTTTAGTTATTCTTATGCCTTGCCTCCTAAAGTAGCTAGGACTATATGCAAGCTCCAGCTAAATTTTCTATTTTTTGTAGAGTCAGGGTCTCAGTTTTGCTCAGGCTAGCCTTTAACTCCTGTATTCAAGCAATCTTCCCACCATTGCCTTCCAGAGTGCTAGAATTACAGGAAGGAGTCAAGATGCCCAGCCTGAAATATGATGTATATAATACAGTAATATTTCTGTTTTTCAGATGTAGAGTTAAATGCATTTTGACAAACATGTTGTGTAATGACCATCACAGTCAAGATACAGAGTAGATCCATTACCCCCAAATGTTTCCTTCTCACTGTAGTCATTTCCCCTCCTCTCATCCTCAGCCCCTGAAAACCGCATTGTTTCTTTCTTTTTTTTTTTTTTGTAGAGACAGAGTCTCACTTTGTTGCCCTCGGTGGAGTGCCTGGCCTTTCAGCTCATAGCAACCTCCAGCTCTTGGGTTTAGGTGATTCTCTTGCCTCAGCCTACCGAGTAGCTGGGACTACAGGCGCCCGCCACAATGCCTGGCTATTTTTTTGTTGCAGTTTCACTGGGGCTGGGTTCGAACCCACCACCCTCGGTACATGGGGCTGGTGCCCTACTCAGTGAGCCACAGGCACCACCCTAAAAACCACATTCTTTTCTGTCTCTATAGTCTCTCTTTCTCCAGAATGTTATATAAATATATTCATACAGTATGTAGACTTTTTTTTTTTTTTTTTAACTGAGACAGAGTCTCAGTTTGTCCCCCTCGGTAGAGTGCTATGGTGTCATAGCTCACAGCAACCTCAAACTCTTGGGCTCAAGCAATTTTCCTGCCTCAGCCTCCTCAGTAGCTGGGACTACAGGGACCTACCACAATGTCCAGCTATTTTCTTTCTTTTGTATAACAGTCCTGGGTTGGGTTTGAACCCACCAGCCCTGGAGCATAGGGCAGACACCCTAACTACTGAGCTACGGGCACCCCAGTATGCAGACTTTTGAGTCTGGCTTCCTTCACTGAGCAGAATGCATTTAAGATTTATCCATGTTGTATATATCAGTAATGTGTTCCTTTTTTATTTTTATTTTATTTATTTATTTTTATTGTTGGGGATTCATTGAGGATATAAGAAACCAGGTTATGCTGATTGCATTTGTTAGGTAAAGTCCCTCTTACAATCGTGTTTTGCCCCCAAAAGGTGTGGCACACACCAAGACCCTACTCCCCTCGCTCCTTCCCTCTCTCTGCTGTTCCTTTCCCCACCCCTCCCTCATTCTTTCTCTGTCTGCTTTCCTCTTCCCCCACCCCCACCATGTCATTAATTGTCCTTATATCAAAATTGAGTACATGGGAGGCTCAGTGCCTGTGGCTCAAGCAGCTAACGCACCAGCCACATACACCTGAGCTGGCAGGTTTAAATCCAGCCCAGGCCCACCAAACAACAATGACAACTGCAACCAAAAAAATAGCTGGGTGTTGTGGCGGGTGCCTGTAGTCCCAGCTATTTGGGTCCCAGCCTCAGCCACCCAAATAGCTGGGACTACAGGCACCCGCCACAAAAAAACAACGAAAAAAAATTGAGTACATGGGATTCATGCTTCTCCGTTCTTTTTTTTTTTTTTTTTGAGACAGAGCCTCAAGCTGTCACCCTGGAGAGAGTGCTGTGGCATCACAGCTCACAGCAACCTCCAATTCCTGGGCTCAAGAGAGTCTCCTGCCTCCACCTCCCAAGTAGCTGGGACTACAGGCGCCCGCCACAACGCCCGGCCATTTTTTGGTTGCAGCCATCGTTGTTTGTCGGGCCCGGGCTGGATTCGAACCTGCCAGCTAAGGTGTACATGGCTGGCGCCTTAGCCCGTTGAGCCACAGGTGCCGAGCCTTTTTTTTTTTTTGAGGCAGAGCCTCAAGCTGTCACCCTGGATAGAGTGCCATGGCATCACAGCTCACAGCAACCTCCAATTCCTGGGCTCAAGCGAGTCTCTTGCCTCTGCCTCCCAAGTAGCTGGGACTACAGCTGCCTGCCGCAACACCTGGCCATTTTTTGGTTGCAGCCAACGTTGTTTGGCAGGCCTGGGCTGGATTCGAACCCACCGGCTCAGGTGTACGTGGCTGGCGCCTTAGCTCGTTGAGCCACAGGCGCTGAGCCATAGTTCTCCATTCTTGTGATGCTTTACTGAGAATAATGTGTTCCACTTCCATCCAGGTTAATATAAAGGCTGTAAAGTTTCCATTTTTTTTAATGGCTGAATAGTATTCCATAGTGTACATATACCACAGCTTGTTAATCCATTCCTGGGTTGTTTGGCATTTAGGTTGTTTCCACGTTTTGGTGATTATAAATTGAGCTGCAATAAACAGTCTAGTGCAAATAGCAGAGGAAATTAACAAATGGAACAACAAACCATGCTCATGGCTGGGAAGAATCAACATTGTTAAAATGTCTATACTTGCCAAAGCAATCTCCCTATTTAATGCCATCCCTGTTAAGATACCAACATCGTACTTTCAACATTTGGAAAAAATGATTCTGCGTTTTATATGGAACCAGAAAAAAACCTGTATAGCTAAGGCAGTTCTTAGTAATAAAAACAAAACTGGGGGCATCACCATACCAGATTTTAGACTGTACTACAAAGCCATAGTGGTCAAGACAGCATGGTACTGGCACAAAAATAGAGACATAGACATCTGGAATCGAATAGAAAACCAGAAAATGAAACTAACATCTTACAACCACCAAATCTTCCACAAGCCAATCAAGAACCTACCTTGGGGGAAAGACTCCCTATTCAA
>CAUYON010112814.1:0-26804 GCA_963573935.1 Arctocebus calabarensis
CTCACGCTGTCTCCCTGTGTTCCCAAAGGGAAGTTTCTGGGCAGATCCCGCCTGGCAGAGATGCCTGAAGTCCTCTCTCCCCAGTCTCACTGTGCCCAGCCGCAAGGAAGCTGTTACTCGTCCGCCATCTTGCTCCGCCTCCAAGAGGATCTTTTAAGAACAAGCATTTGACTTTGCTGTGAACTATGATGGCACCACAGCACTCAACCTAGGGCAACCAAGTAAGACCTTGTCTCAAAAAAAAGAAAAAAGAGGGCAGCGCCTGTGGCTCAAGGAGTAGGGCACTGGCCCCATATACCGGAGATAGTGGGTTCAGGCCCCGCCTCGGCCAAAAACTGCAAAAAAAAAAAAAGAAAGAAAGAAAGAAAAAAGAAATTCATGTTTAGAATAAAAAATATGTTCCTGTACCAAACTGAGCATTTTATTTGATTTGCTTACATGTTCTTAGAGAGGAAAAAAAATGAAAAAGAAAAACACCATCAACAAATGAACTGATCTCTTCCCAACTCCCAACTTCAGAACAATATTACATTACACCCTATGTATTACTGTCTTTTAGGTCGAACAGAGTTGATACTGGCAATTCTATGTGGTTCAAGATTCATACTGCTTTTCTGTATCATGAAATCTTTAAATATCTGAGCAAAGATCCTTCCCATACCGTATATAGATGACCAGGTCTCTCCTTTGTGTAAAGACCATGATGTTAGTTGAAATGTGTTTAGGCTCTGGCTTTTGTGAAGAGCCATCTATGTTATTGGAAATATACATGTAAAGATGTACTTAAAGGTGTATCATGCTATAAAATGATCCTCGACATTTCTTTTCATATAACTCTCTAAATATTCTGGCTTATTGTGTGACAGGTGAGGCGCAGCAGCCCCACCAGGGCTCAGTCTTGCCCTCTCTCACTTGTGTGTCCCTGGATAAGAGAAAATGTATTTTTGCTCAAAGCATATCACAGAAAAGTCAAACCCTTGGCTTTACCATGAAATGCAATTTGCACACCACTTTATGTGTTAGCAGAAGGCACAGTGTGAAGTTCAACAAATGGAGCCTTCCATGAGGAATGCCACCAGTGAGAGTCCAGGCCCTCAATTACACACATGGTTTCAGTTGCTAGTGAAGCAGCTCAGGGAACTTGCCCCCAAATATGACTGACTCCTTGGGAGAAAGAATATTTTGAGTTAAAGGCATTGGAAGGGGCCTTTCCCCTAGCTACATAAACCAGACAGACCTATCAAAAAGAACAATTGCCTTTTCTGCCTCCCTGATATCCCAGTATGTTTCCAGAAAGATCAGAAATACAACCAGACCTGGCCCAATCCATTTTAAAGCTAAAACCTGTCTCTCAGATTAATTTAATTTCCAAAGAGAATCATTTTTAAGTCAATCTCCCAAATACCCATTCATCCTCCCTAGTAACCATTTATTGTCCCTGAACAGAATTACCTACATTCCTCATCTCTTCCTCTTCTCTGAAATGAGGGTATATAAACTTTCGGACCTCACTTGGGTATTGGGTAATCACTTTGTGATTCTCCCTGTATGCATGATAAATAAATCTCTTCCTCTTATCAGTCTTCCTTATTTTGAGTTGATCTTTCAGCGAGCCTCTGGGGGCAAAGGGCAAGTTTTCTCTGTCCCCCACAGAAGTGATTCATTTTGCTAATCCTTTCTATTTGTCAACCACGTGAGAATAGACTCTGTCTTCAGGATTCTTATGCCAATCACATGGCTAAAATTAGAACTCCTAAATTTGTGCTAAGTGACTTTAATCTCTATTACTCTGGGAATAAAAGGAATCTGGGAACATTAGAAGGGAGGTACAGAGATCTCATTACTGATTAGATGGTCTCCATCTAATCATTTATGGTTCCTGCTTCTAGAAATTAGGGTAGCCTGATCAATGGTTTATTCTTCCTCTAATTCTGTCACTTGGGTAGAAATCCAAGCCACTCTTAATTTGTCTTATTTTAGCAACATGTAATCTGGCTAATTTTCTCCTTAAGAATTAAATTCCAAATCAAACGTTTCCCTTTAGGCACAGATCTTATGTCCAAACATCCAGAAGAGTTGGAGGAAGGGAAGGAAATCTATCAAAAATCTCAATGATTCATCTCAGAGAGCACAATATCTAAGCAGGTGGAAACACTACATGAATCAGAAGCACTAATCTGTGTGTTAATGGACCACTTATTTGCATTTCATTTTCCTTGGGGGGGAGGAAGTGTCCTATGTCAATCTTTCTAATTTTGAACCCAATATGCATATCTATTGATATTTAAAGAAAAGAACTGCACATGTACAGGTGTTCACATCCCTAACTGCATCATTGCTTTCTGTTTCAGCTAAATGATTCATACAAGGTATTTCCAAACACTCATATGATAAAGTGACATACTTCAAATATCTATTCAAAGCTTTTAATAAACTAATGGATTTTACTAAATATTAAATGATAAGAAGGGTCCAAAAGTTCAAATGCATATGATTCAGAGTTACAGTATTTAAAGAGAATAACTGAGCAAGCCTATCCACATAGCAAGTCCAGAGTTACAAGGGTCCAGCTTCACGAATCAACACTGCTCTTGTCCCAGCTGTGATTTGGTGCCTCTAAACTGGTGGTCTGATCTGGCTTAAATATCATTGGGAATAATTCTGGTTCCCAGGGCCCCCTGAGGCTTTCAGAATTCAACAGCAGTCCAAGAATTTCCTCACCGGTCTGACTCACTTGTAGGATTAGGGAGATTAAGCAAGAAAAATAATGGAGTTAAAAGGCTTTCCTTTTTCCTGCTTTATCTCCTCCCTTTCCCAATTTGAGGATGCAAGCTGGGCAAAGAATGAAAGCCAATCATCAATTACATAATATCCTAATTCACATGATCACAGGATTTTGCTCTATTATTATCCGTATTGCTTTGACAGCTTTTAAGAGCTATAGGCATTGGGCATGCACTTAGAAGTATATTCTGACATTCATGTCAGTTTTTATTTTAATTTTTTGTGGAGACAGAGTCTTGATCGCCCTCGGTGGAGTGCCATGGTGTCACACAGCTCACAGCAAACTTCAGCTCCTGGGCTTAGGCAATTCTCTTGCCTCAGCCTCCCGAGTAGCTTTGGTATATGAGGCTGGTGCCTCATGATGAGCCACAGGCAGTGCCCCATGTCAGTTTTTTGTAAGCCAGTAGTCAGTGCAACCCAATTTTAGAAAAATAGCTAATATATTCGTTTATGTTGGTTACCTCTTATAATCCTTCAACACTATGAGGTGGGTAGAATTGTTATTCCTACTTTAAACAAGAGAAAACTGAGGCAAAATGAACTAACTGAACTGATCAAGATCACTGTATTAGTTCCCTAGGGCTGCGGTAACAAAGTGCAACAACCTGGGTGTCTAAAGACAATAGAAATGTCTTTTTAGTTCTGGGTGCTAGAAATTCAACTCAAAGTGTCAGCAGAGCCCTTCCCCCTCTGAAACATGTAATGGAATCCATCTTTTCCTCTTCCTAGCTCTTTTATTCCCAGATGTTTCTTGGCATCACTCCAATCCTCTTGCTTCCAACCTGGCCTCTTCTCCTGGCATTCTCCCTGTGTGGCTCTCTGTCACTTCGTGATCCTCTGCCTATGAGGCTACCAGTGTTACTGGATTAGGAACCCCGCCTACTCCAGTATAACCTCAACTTAGGTAATTACCCCTGCAATTACCATTTTTCCTCATATGCTGAGGGACTGAGGGTTAGGACATCAACATACCTTTTTTGAGGGACATAATTGAACCCTTACCAGTCACATAGTTAGAAAGTAGCATAAAAAGGATTAGAATTTGTGCACTTTTTTTTTTTTCTGAGAGCCTCAAGCTGTCACCTTGGGTAGAGTGCCTTGGTATCACAGCTCACAGCAACCTCCAACTCCTGGGCTTAAGCAATTCTCTTGCCTCAGCCTCCCAAGTTGCTGGGACTACAGGCACCCACCACAGTGCCCAGCTATCTTTTGGTCATAGTTGTCATTGATGGTCGGCAGGCCTGGGCTGGATTAGAACCCACCAGCTCTGACATATGTGGCTGGCCCCTTAGCTGCTTGAGCTACAGGTGCCGAGCCAAGATTTGTGCACTCTTAACAAACTGTGCTGCTTCAAATTTCAGGATATAGAGAGGGTGATAATGCAGGATGTAAATCACAGTACATACAATTTCTAAAAAATTTTGGATGGTGCTTTTCTCAATTAAAAGAGATATCTTTTGAACATTCTTCCCCTGCCTTTACCTCCTCTGGAAGAAAATACTCTATTGCTAGGTCAATAGTTGAGGTTAAGTCCTTTAAGATTGCATAAGGCTGGGCACAGTAGATCACGCCTGTAATCCTAACACTCTGGAAGGCCAAGGAGGTGGGATGATTCAACTTACAAAGTTCAAAACCAGCCTGAGCAAGATTGAGACCTCCTCTCTACTAAAAATGAAAAACCAAGGCAAGAAGATCACTTGAGCCCAAAAGTTTGAGGTTACTGTGAGCTATGACTCAATGGCACTCTACCAAGGGTGACAAAGTGAGACTCTGTCTCAACAACAACAAAAAAAATTTCATTATATGATATTCTTTTTCATTCCTTTGAGAACAAAAAGCCATAGTTAATACATGTATGAACTATAAAATAAATGAAAGAGTCATGCAAATTAACATAAATAATAATCATGATGATCCTCTAAACATTTACTAATACACACTTCAGTTTTCTTTAGTAAGAATAACTAATTTTTATCTAGCATTTATTGTTTATAGACATTTTAATAAGTACTTTAAAAGCCTTGTCCATTTGAACATTATTGCTCTTATTTTATAAATGTAGATACTGAGCTGTACAGAAATCAGGTGACTTGCCCAAGATTATAATATATGTGCTGCTAAAGTGAGCTTATTGCCCAAGGTCATAAAACGGAGTTGTAGGCAATCTATCTCCAGACCTCAGGCTCTTAACAATATCCTAATCTCTGTCTTTCTCTTCCCAAGGTTAAAAACACTAGAAACAATGCTCCAAGGCTATTATGTCTTTTGGTCACTAACATTAAAAGAAAGAAACTCCTAATTTGGCCACACAACCCTGTTGGCCAAATCCTACTTTTCTAAACATCTTAGTCTCACCACCAGCTTTGTATATGATAAAATATATAAATATGTAAAATTTATATAAAATTACTCTCACTTGTTTTTAGTGAATGTTTGATTAATTTAAGTTGAACAGACCAAAATCCCATTACATAATTATCTTAGTCTCACCAGCTTTGTATATGATAAAATATATAAATTATATGTAAAAATTTATATAAAATTACTCTTACTTGTTTTTAGTCAATGTTTGATTAATTCAAGTTGAACAGACCAAAATCCCATTACAGAATCAATTTCAATACTTTCTTAATTAAAATAGTTAAATATGGGCAGCGCCTATGGCTCAAAGGAGTAGGGTTCAAACCTACTCCTTTGGTAGGAGGTGGCGGGTTCAAACCTAGCCTCGGCCAAAAACTGCAAAAAAAATAATAATAATAATAAAACAGCTAAATATTTTAAACTATACTTAGTTTGAATATTTTGTTTTTAAGTACTGCAAACACCTGAAAGACAAACTTAAACAATTTTTCCTCTTATAAATGTAATAAATTTATGAATAAAAATTTTAAATTGTCTTGAACATTCAGATGTTATGTGTTTAACAAAATTCTCTTACACATTTCTGCTGCTTAAAATGTATGACTTTTTAAATGTTCTCAAATCGTAACCACTTAACTCTTTTGACTTTAATACAAAGATGTCAGACCATATTCTATTATCTCTATACTTATTTCATTATCTTCCCTATATGGAAAGTTATTTAATTAATGAAACTGATTTGTCATAGAATGTGGAGAAGGTTTCTGGGACCAGAGAGAAGGGACCAAGATATGGGAACTAATCAGTGAGAGATTTAAGACTGAGACCAAGAGTTACTTAGTCTAGGCTGTGTTTATCTGAGTCATATGAATATAATGAACTATTTTCAAAGATTATTGTGTCAATAAGAGACCCCAAGTCAGCCAGGCATGATGCCTGTGCCTGTAATCCCCGCCACTTGATAGGCTGAGGCAGGAGGATCTCTTACAATCAGAAATTCGTGTGCACTCTGGGAAATATAATAGGACCCACCTCTAAAAAAAAACAAAAAGAGAGAGACTCCAAGATCCAAGTCCCTACCATATGGCTGGAATTTAGTTTGAGAATCTATGCCTTCTGAATTTTTATATTTTCATAATTCTTTTATTTCATCAATCATCCATAATATTCTTTAATTTTAGCACCCAAATATCTCTTAATGGAATTCTATACTCCCAGTTTGCAGATAATTTCCTACAGCCCTTATTTGGAATTTGTGAATTTCTTCACAGCCTGATTGCAGTCTATATTCTATATCGGCAAGCTATTTCTGTCTTGTGGAGCTGTTGCCCACAATTCTATGTTCTTTCTTTAAAATAAATGGAAAAAATTTTTATTGACATGTAATTTACATGCCATATAACTCTATTTAAGGTGGACAAATAAGTGTTTTTTATTATATCCACAGATATGTGCGATCTTTACTATAATTTTAAAATATGTTTTTCACTTCAAAAAGAAACTGTGTACCCTTTACTTACCATTCTCACTTACACTCCTCTTTACCGAAACCTCTTCTCTTCACTAACAACAATTAATCTACTTTCTGTCTGTATGGATTTTCCCATTCTGGATTTTCATGTGATTGAATTCATATGGTATGTGGCCTTTTGTGACCGGCTTTGGTAATGAGAATGCAACATCACCAGGCCATGAGAACCAGAAGCATTACTGGCAGAGAGGGTTCAACTTAATTTAGAAGAGGGGACAAATATGCCATAGTCCTTCTAGCTAAAATTAGGAATCTGAGATGGGAATGAATAAAGAGAATCCCAGAGGTTTGCTAGACCACGGTTGTTATCCTAGTTGGGTGAGTGGTTGACTAACCAGAAAACTTAACAGGGAGATCTTGGAAATAGGAGAACTATAAATGGACTGAGATAAGCTCCTCACAGATCCCTGGATTAGTAAGACACCATCCATGCATGGACAAACTTGAGAGAGTCAAAAACAGTGCACAGAAATGGGTATTTGAGAAATGGCTATAAGGTTGAAAATTTTCCCAGTCCATACAAGGTCACTATAGCATATAATAGAAGTCTTACAGGCTTGAGATATTTGAGCACAATTCTACCAAATCAGTGACTGACCACTAAACTAAATTATGTTGACATTGGTAACTTCTAGGATGACAGGCAATAAAAAAAAAAAAGAGGAATAGAAATGCTAAAAATACATAAGCAGATGAATAATACAGGTGAAACACACTGCATTTAAGTCCAGGATAATTACTAAAAAGACCAACAGTCTCCAAGTTCCAGACAAAGAAAACAAGAGTAGCTATGATATATTACTTAAACTGTCCTCTTTTCAACTAAATATTGCTACATATGAAAAGAAACAGCAAAATGCAACCTACACTCAAGGGGAAAAAAAAAACACTTAACAGAAATTGATCCTGAGTTGTCCCAGATTCTGGAATTATCAAAAGAAATACTTGAATGTAGCTATTTCAAATATCTTTACAAAATTAAAGGAAAATATGATGGCAATAAACCAATGAATGCTAAATCTCCTAAAGTAGAAACAATTAAAAAATAAAAATGCAAGAGTTGAAAAATACAATCTTAAAAATAAAAAATTCACTAGATGAGTTCAGTAGTGAATGGGAAGTGGTCAAGAAAAGAATAAGTGAACTTGAAGGTAGATCATTAGGAATTATTCAATTTGCAGAAGGAAAATAAAAAGTTTTAGGAATCTTAGAGATGAGATCAAACATTCCAACATACTTATAATGAGAGTCCAAGAAAGAGAAGAGAGCAAAAAGGTCTGAAAATATATTTGAAGAAATAATGGCTCTGAACTCCCCAACTTATTAAAAAACAATCTACAAATCTGAGAAGCTCAAGAAATCTCAAGAAGGATAAACACAAAGAGATCTAAAAACAGACATAGTCAAATTGCTGAAAGACAAAGAGAAAATCTTGAAAGCAGCCAGAGAAAAATGATGCATCAAGTATAGGAAACAATATAACTAAGAGCCAACTTGTCAAAACATCATAGAAATCAGAAAATAGTTGAATAGCACATTCAAAATGTTGAATAATACAGCCTCAATCAAGAATATCAAGTGAAACTATCCTTCAAACCTGAATGTGAAATAAAGGCTCCTCCATATAAATAAGATCTGAGAGAATTCTTTGATCTTCCCTACAGAAATTTCTAAAGGAAGACCTTCAGGGTAAAACAAAATGACATTTGATGGTAACTCAAAAGAGTATTGGAAATTATAAACCTGTCAGTTGATATTTTTTAAACTGTGTGCCTATTCTCTTTTCACTAAGATTGTGTTATTCTAATTGTGACATGTTGCCTGTAATATATATGACAATACTGTCACAAAGATGAGAAAAGTTAACACAACTACCATTGTCTCTCAGTATAGTTGGGGGAGGGGTTCCAAGACCTCCTAAATATACCACAATTCATACATACTCAATTCTTATAGTCAGCCTTGCAAAACCCACATATACAAAGTCAGCTTTCCCTATATGTGGGTTAGAATGCCACAAATACTGTATTTTTTTTTTTTGAGACAGACTCTCACTGTGTCACCCTCGGTAGAGTGCCATGGCATCACAGCTCACAGCAACCTCAAACCCTTGGGCTTTAGTGATTCTCTTGCCTCAGATTCCCAAGTAGCCGAGATTATAAGTGCCCACCACAATGCCCAGTGGTTGTTGTTGTTGTTGTCATTGTTCTTTTAGCTAGCTCTAGCCGGGTTTGAACTCACCAGCCCTGGTGTATGTGGCCGGCACCCTACCCACTGACCTACAGGTGCTGCCCAAATAGTATATTTTTGATGTGTACTTGGTTGAAAAGAATCAGATTTAAGTGCACTTGCACTGTTGAAACCTATGTAGTTAAAGGTCAACTGTATATGGGAATAAATTCACTATGTTTACTAGAATTAAAATAGATTGTGATAAGGTAAAGTCACACGTCTATTCCTAGAATAACTATATACACACATAACATACACACACACAAATAAAAGAAATAGATAAAAAGGAAGTAAAATGGTCCCATAAAGAACATTCAGCTACCATAATGAAGGCTGTAAGACAATTACAAAAAAACACATGAGATATACTAAAAACACTAGCAAAGGCTCGGCGCCTGTGGCTCAGTGGGCTAAGGCGCCATCCACGTACACTTGAGCTTCGAATCCAGCCTGGGCCCACCAAACAACAATGACGGCTGCAACCAAAAAATGGCCAGGTGTTATGGGGGCACCTATAGTCCCAGCTACTTGGGAGGCAGAGGCAAGAGACTCACTTGAGCCCAGGAATTGGAGGTTGCTGTGAGCTGTGAAGCCACACCACTCTATCCAGGGTGACAGCTTGAGGCTCTGTCTCAAAAAAAAAAAAAACACTAGCAAAATTAAAGACATTACTCCAGTCATATCAAATAATTACATTACATTTGAATGGTCTAAGTATTTTAATGAGAAGGCAGAGATGGTCAAACTAGATTTAAAAGACAGTTTTTAGCTATATGCTATTTATAAAGACACATCTTAAATGCAAAGATACAAGTACCTTGAAAGTAAAAGGAAGGAAAAATGTACACCTTGTAAACAGTAACCATAAAAGAGTAAAAGTAGCTATACTGTTAAAAAAAAAAAGAGAGACTTTAAGATAAGGAATGTGATTGAAGACAAAGAGAGGGATATTTTACAATGACAAAGAGTTACTGCCTCAGAAAGATACCCAGAATTACAAATGTATATGTACTTAACAATAGAGCCCTAAAATACAAAAAACAAAAATATACAGAATTAAAAGGAAAAATAGACAATTCAATAATTTTAGTTGTAGATTGCAATACTCCTGTAATTGAGGGAACAAACGGAAAGAATATTAGTAAGAATAAATACTCATTTGGAATGGCTGGGCGTGTTAGTTCATATCTATAATATTAACACTCTGGGAGGCCACAGTGAGTGGATCACCTGAGCTCAGGAGCTTGAGACCAGCCCGAGCAAGAGAGAGATCCCCATCTCTGCCAAAAAATAGAAAAATTACCTGAGCATTGTGGTGGGCACCTGTAGTCCCAACTACTTAGGAGGCTGAGGCAAGAGGGTTACTCAAAACCCAGGAGTTTGAGGTTGCTGTGAGCTATGACTCCATCGTACTCTAGCTAGGGTGAAAAAAAAAAATAATTTGAACAACACTATCAAACAACTTGGCCTTATTGATATGTGTAGAACATGCCTCACAATAATACAATCACATTTTTCAAGCACACAGGAAACATTCTCTGGAAAAAAACGTGATGGTCCAGTCTGACCATATGCTACACTGTAAAACATGTCTCAATAAATTTAAATGATGTCTGTCCATGGTTACCTCAGGAAGGCATCATTGATGAAAAGCGATGGGGCTGGCTCGGCACCTGTGGTTCAATGGGCTAAGGCGCCAGCCACATACACCTGAGCTGGCGGGTTCGAATCCAGCCCGGACCCGCCAAACAACAATGACGGCTGCAACCAAAAAATGGCCAGGCGTTGTGGCGGGCGCCTGTAGTCCCAGCTACTTGGGAGGCAGAGGCAATAGACTCGCTTGAGCCCAGGAATTGGAGGTTGCTGTGAGCTGTGGATGCCATGGCACTCTATCCAGGGTGACAGCTTGAGGCTCTATCTCAAAAAAATAAATAAAATAAATAAAATATACCTACTGGAAATCTTAAAATTACAGTTATGGCTTGCATTGTATTTCTACTGGACAGTGTTGCTTATCTTAAAGGATATACAACATGTAACAGTTTTCTAAAGCAGTATTATTAAGAGAAAGGATAAATTCAAGTGGCATCACAGAGAAAGAAGAAACATGCCTCTATCAACAGCCCATGAGAATAATTGAAAAGCATCTCTCCAAATAAGACCTCTAAGTATAGAAGTAAATTGCTCACCATGTTTTTGACCTACAAATGAACAAATATAAATAAATAATTTTTAAAAAATAAGAAGTTATTTACCAGAAGCAGATGAGAGCCACTACAGGGGTACATGAAGTTAACTTTCTATGAGATAGCAAAATATGAAAAGTATAAGGAAATGCATCATTTTGCGGTTTGAACAAAAGAGCTCTTTCCTCTAAACCTACCCTTTTTACTCACTAAGTCCAAAATCAAGTTAGGGACAGGTAGGAGAGCCTAGACAGGAGAGGGTACCAGCATAAACAGGAGGCCTCCACCCTGATGACCCAGAGAGGTCAGCGTAGAATGCCCAGGTAGGAAAGAGGAAGGAGCTACTTTCTGTTTTCCTCAGGGGAGGGCCAAGTACTGAGTAAATTCAGACCTCAAATGTAGGCCCCCAGTAGCCTTTCCAGTTAGTACACTAACTGAATCTCAGTAGACTGCCATGAGGTAAATTGAGAGCAGTGAGGTCCCATTCCAGTTCTACTAATGAGGCCTGTTAAATAAAGCCACAGCTTGTTGTCACCTAAGCAAGACCCAAGAGCTCTGGCTTAGCAACACAGTCTCACAGCATAAAAAGTCTACTCGTCTTCACAGGCACACAGCCCTGGCTGCACTAATGGTCATAAATGCAGTTCACTCACTTCTTTGCTCTGTTTTTTTCCTGAGAGCATTTAATAAGTGTTAAATTTTACAACCCAAAAAGGTCGAATCCCTTCTCTCCATTTATGAAAATTAATCATGATCAACTCCACTGCTGTAACTAGCTAGTGAAAAGAGTCACATCTGGGCGGTGCCTGTGGCTCATAGAGTAGGATGCCGGCCCCATATACCGAGGGTGGCAGGTTCAAACCCAGCCTCGGTCAAACTGCAAAACAGAAAAATAGCTGGGCATTGTGGCGGGCGCCTGTAGTCCCAGCTACTCGGGAGGCTGAGGCAGGAGAATCGCCTAAGCCCAGGAGTTGGAGGTTGCTGTGAGCTGTCTGACACCACGGCACTCTACTGAGGGTGACAAAGTGAGACTCTATCTCCACAAAAAAAAAGAAAAGAAAGAAAAGAATCACATCTAACACCTTTCATGTTAGTTAAAAGGACTTTTTTTCCCAGGGTAACAGATTTTATTTAGGAAGAACAAAGAGAAAATTTACAGCACTTCCAAAGAGAGTTGGAACCGGGTCTCTCTCACAGAGGAGAAAAGGTGAGAAAGACCATGACTTTTTTTTAAGCTCAATTTGGACCTCTGAAAAAAAATCTCTTGAAAAATACCCTTCCACAGACATACTCAAACTATTCCTACTTCTGAATAAATTCCAACTGAGACCCACCAGTGGAGAGGTAAGAATCTTCATAAAATAAGTTCTTAGACTGTCTTAGACAACTTTTTATCCATTTGCTTTGGGCAGTTTTATCAGGAACCCACACACCCTGTAGGTAATGACTCATCCTAGAGAAGATCAAGGCTGTTAACCCCAAAGCAATCAGGGTTGGAATGACTTGAAATATAATATAATTTTCCTTTAATACAGGAAAGGCTTACCAAAGTTTCCATTATATACTCCTCCCCAAACCCACCTGAAGGTAGAGCCGTAAAATAAAGCCATCAACATGCATTTTTATTTAAAATACTTCCTGTTTTAGACAGAGCATTCTAATGTATCATAGCTCTGCCTAAGGAGAATACCCGCCCCTCTCTCCAGTTTGAGAGACTGAACCGGAACTACAATTTACATTGTTGTAAATTTACATTGTTGCATAACCACCTGAACAGAAAAGCTTCTGTCAACATACTTTCATACTTCGTTTTTAAATATACATCATATTCCAAACAAGCAATGTAAATTAAGCTACATTGCATTTGTTGATGTATACAAAAGGATACTCCAATTTTCAATTCCAGATTACCATGGCTGCCCCCAATTGTTTTGGTGCTTCTTTAAATTCCAGTTATTGATAGATTCATTTATGGTCAGGGTGTGTGAACAAGACCATGTTTCTTTTAAAAGGATAGATGATTTGAATCTCTGTCTTAAATATAGTAAACCGCAACAATTCAGACACTGCTGTTGCTCAAATTCCTTACTGCAAAAGTGAGAGGGGTAAGTTAATGTTTACCTTGGCATTATCAATGTGAAGTGGGAGGAGGGAGAAATTTTTAAACAAAAGAATTACATCAACAAAATTAAGGAGGTGTTAAAACAAATTCTTTTCATTTCCTTTTGAAGTTTCATTTCCATACTGACAATGTAAACACCAGCCACAGCAGTGCTTTGATCTGCTAATTACAAAACATTTTTGCCTTTTCTTTAACTCAGGAGTTCCTAGAGACCATTTGAATGATTAAAAGGGCAACCTAAATAAGTCTTCCCTAATTCATACTACAAATTCACTTGGAATTTCTTTTTTTCCTAACTAAAGGAGGCTATGCAGTTTTGTAACTACTAAGGTGGTAGGCTTCTATTCTGAACATAACTTAAGAGGCAGGTTTCAAACAAGGGAAGAGGAACATGAGCTTCTAACGTTCAAGCTGTTCGCCTCTGCCAACACCACCAACCCCTACTAGAGACTGGACTGACCTCCATCCACAGTTGAAGAAGCACCATAGACCAATCTCCCACACAATGTGCAGAAAATAATATGCAATTCTACCAAGCACCAGGAAAATATTTAACATTCATATTCTTTACAGAGCTAGCTAGCCCTTCAATTTAGTAGAAGAAATAGCATTATTTTGGGCTGTTTCTCTAAATGGTAATAAGAAAAAGGTATTCAACTACAATGAAAACTTTTTTTAATCTTTTATCTTAATTCCAATTCTTTTCCTTACAAAACAAACCCAAAATATGGGTCTCATTATGTTGTCCACGCTGGCTATTCATAGGCTGATCCTCCTGATCAGCACAGGAGTTTTGATCTGCTCCTACTTCTTAGGTTTCAGAAAAATTAAGCCAAGTCCACCAGAGAGTTCCCTTATACATTCCCTCTCCCCACCCTACTCTGCTTCTCATTTTCTATTATTATCATCTTGCATTGGTGCTGCACATTTGTTACAAATAATAAACCAATACTGACACATTAACTAAAGTATATCCTTTACATTAGGGTTTCCTCTTTGCAGTTCTATGGGCTTTGACAAATGCATAATTTCAAATATCCACCCATAACACTGTCATTACCCAAAAAATCCTGTGTTCTATCTATTCATCCCTCCCTCCCATCTCACCCCCCCTCAACCACTGATCTTTTCACTGTTTTCATAGTGCTACCTTTTCTAAAATGTTATAAAATTGGAATCAGACAACATGTAGGCTTTTCAGGTTGTCTTCTGTCACTTAGCAATATACATTTAAGGTATTTTCATGGTTTAACAGCTCTTTTTATTGCTGAATAACATTCCCTTGTGTGGCTGTACCACAGTTTATCCAATTACCTATTAAAAGACATCCTGGGCCATGCACCTGCTTCACACCTGTAATCCCAGCACTCTGGGAGGCTGAGGTGGGTAGATGCTTGACCTCACGAGTTCTGAGACCAGCCTGAGCAAGAGCAAGACCTTGTCTCTAAAGGATAGCTAGGCATTGTGGCAGGCATCTGTAGTCCCAGCTACTGGGGGGAAATGAAGCAGGAGGATCACTTGAGCCCAAGAGTTTGAGGTTGCTGTGAGCTGTGACACTACAGCATTATACTGAGAGTGACAGAGTGCAACTCTGTCTCAAAAAAAAAAAAAGACAACATTTTGATTGCTTCAAATTCTTAGCAATTATGAATAAACTGTTATAAATATTCACGTGTAAGTTTCTCTGTGACATAAGTTTTAAATCCATTGGAGTAAATACTTAAAGAGTATTATGTCTGGATCATATGATGTATTAATCTACTTGGGAGGCCATAGCAAAATACCATACACTTAAATGTTAGAAATTCATTTCTCACAGTCTTAGAGTCTGCAAAGAGTAATATAAAAGTACCAGCTGATTCAATTACTAGAGAAGGTTCTCTTCCTGGCTTGTAAATGGCCAACTTCTTGCTGTCCTCCTCAAATGGCTAAGGGGCAGATGGGCCTCCTCTCTCTTTTAAATTTCTTTTTTTTTAGTGTCTTATTATGTTGTCCAGGCTGGCTATTCATAGGTGTTGATCCTCCTACTGATCAGCACCGGAGTTTTGGGAAACCTGTGCTGGGTTTACCCCTCCTTAGACAACCTGATGGTTCCCTGTAGCTACCAGATTGATGCCAAACTTAGTGCAGACACCAAAGGGACAGACTGCACTATAGCCTAGAGCTCCTGGGTTCAAACAATCCTCCCACCTCAGCCTCCCAACTAGCTGGCACGATAGGTATGCCACCATGCCCAGCTTTATTTAACGTCTCTTATCTTTTAAATGTCAAATAAAAATTGTGTATGTTTATGGTGTACATTGCTTCTTGGCCTTTTGGCTAAGATCAAGTGTAGTACGGTGTACAACAACATCCTGTCTCTTTTTATAGACACTAACTCTATCATATCAGGTGGGGCCCCACCCTTTTGACCTCTTTTAACCTTAATTACCTCCATAAAGGCTCTATCTGCAAATAGTCACATTAAAGGTTCAGGTTTCAACATGTGGATTTAGGGGGAACAAAAGAGTCAGTCTATAACATATAATAAGAGTATGTTTAACTTTGTAAAAATGGCAAAGCTGGCTCAGCACCTGTGGCTCAACGGGCTAAGGCTCCAGCCATGTACACCTGAGCTGACAGGTTCGAATCCAGCCCGGCCTGCCAAACAACAATGACGGCTGCAACCAAAAAATGGCCGGGTGTTGTGGCAGGCGCCTGTAGTCCCAGCTACTTGGGAGGCAGAGGCAAGAGACTCGCTTGAGCCCAGGAATTAGAGGTGGCTGTGAGCTGTGATGCCACAGCACTCTATCCAGGGTGACAGCTTGAGGCTCTGTCTCAAAAAAAAAAAAAAAACAGGCAAAGCACCTTCCAAAGTAGCTATATCAGCTTGCACTCCCACCAGGAATGGATGAAAGGACTTCCTGATCCTTACATATCTTTCTCAGCATTTGGTGCTATCAGAGTCTTAGACTTTCTAACATACATATCATGGTATCATGTTTGTTTTTTAATTTGCAATTCCCTAATGACACGATATTGAGCACTTCTTCAAATGCTTATTTGCCATCTATAAATGTTCTCTGGTAAGGTGTCTCCACACTACCCTTCCCACTGTTCTAAAACTCCGTTTCCCAAAGTGGGGGCTCACGGCCACCACTTTGAGAGGTGATCTCTTAGAGTGAGATCACCTGGGCAGCCGATTTAACATACAGAAAATTAAGCCCCATTCAGGACCAATAAATTAGACTTTTCTAACACACTAAAAACTGAGAAACAGACACATAATAGGGGAAGGGATACTGACTAAGAATCACTAATGGCCAGCCTCTTACTGGATAGACTGGTTAGAAACCTGCGACTATTATCTTTCCCTCATTGTGACTGAAAATTCAGGAGGACTTTTTGATCACAATGTCTTTTTAAAAGAATAAGTAGAATATGGATAGGTACACTGCAATTATCAGAAAATAAGGTCAATCAATGAACAACAACAAAAAAGAACCAGAGAGAGATATTGGGAATTGAGGTGTTTGACCCTAATCCCAGATGTGACTGATTTCTTATATAACCCTATGAAAATCCCTGGGGAGAGGGTGGTTAGGGACTGGTTCTACTTCTTAAAAATAAGCTCAACTAACCTACCCAAAGAGGAGGCAGAAGTTGGGCATACAGCTGGGAAGCTGAGATAAGCAAAATACCATGGGAACAAATTACTCAAACTATGACAGGTCACAAATCAAATTCAAATTTAAAGCCTCTAATAAGCTTTGAGGAGGTTTTTTTTTTATTCCTTCTTTCCAAAGAAGGAATGGAAGGGAAGAAGTGAGGTAGAGAAATAGCAGGATTTGCTCATTAGGGCTGGGGGGCAATGGTTTCCCATTCCTCTTAGAGGGCCAATAGGGTGGGTGAGAGCGGGTAGAAAAAGAAAAAGGACCCAAAATAAAAGAAATAGGAAAGAACTATTCCTAGCATAATACCCTTTTTTATTCATCTGCTGCATCCTTTACTTTGATTTTTTAAAAAAGCTTGAAATGAAACCTCCATTTTATTTTTAAAATAATAGTATGATTCTTTCCTAAATAGAAAATCTGATGAATTAATTTTCCTCCAACTTTCTAGGTAGTAGCCAGCCGATTACTTTATAAAACATCAAGAAGAAATAAAAGTCATGATTATTGTGTAATTTAAAATATTGTTAATATACTAATTTCCCTTAATTTTTTTAAACAAAAGTTGACAATTTGTTGCATATTTCCAATAGACAGGTAAGTAAAAAACAAAAATGATGTCCTATTTGGTTCATATCTAAAAAGGGAACTTTAAAAAAAAAAATAGTAAGACACAAAATAGATAAAAATGATTTTCTTTCCTAGTTAAAATGTTAAACTATAATCAACAACTGTTAATAAACTATAAAGTCAAAACTTAATTCTTAGGCGGTGCCTGTGGCTCAGAGTGGGCACAGCCCCATATACTGAGGGTGGCAGGTTTGAACCCAGTCCCAACCAAACCGCAGCAAACAGTAGCTCTTATGGCGGGCGCCTGTAGTCCCAGCTACTCGGGACTACAGTCGCAGTAGAGTGTTGTGGTGGGTGCCTCAGGGAGGCTGAGGCAAGAGAATCGCCTAAGCCCAGGAGTTAGAGATTGCTGTGAGCTCTGATGACACTGCACTCTACGGAAGTTCTTTGGTAATAGCAGATAATAAATTATTTAAAGCAGTGAATTATTAGCATTTTAGTTTTTATGACATATTATAGAAGCTGATTTTTACTCACTCCTATTTTCACTATTCTGTGAGTTAAGTGGGGGAAGTCAATTCGTCTCTCCACATTTTATAGACAGAAAGCAAAAACTTCACGGAGATTAGGGAAACTTTTCCACTGCATGGCCATTAGCATACAAGACACCCAGAGTTTGAAACCCAGACTCCTATCTCTAAGACAGAGAAGTAGCAGCCTACTCTTTCCCCCACTTCACAATAACACCTAAATTATAAGCCAAAAAGAAACATAATAATTTTTAACCATTAAAAGTTATATATATAGTGGCTTTAAAGTACACTGGGAAATCTTTTTTATAAAAAAAGAATTTGAGGATTAGTGTGATCCGAAGCTTTGTATCTCCTGAATTCCTTCTATGATGGCAACAGTATTCCAGACTCAGATGTGAATTGGTGATTTCTAGACAGCCCTCTATCATGCCAAGTTGCATACCACTCCGAAGAGAATGAAGAGCCCATATACAAAGTCACCTTCATCAGTTGTTAGACACTGGAAAAACCTTTTTCTACCTTTACTCTCACTAACCACTCTAACATAATAGGCCTCCACAACTACAGTTTCAATGGACACTAATTCTCTCCATGCTTCTAACCATCAAGAAGCCAAGGCAGATGAAAATGGTCTGGTCATCGTCCATTAAAGGAATCTTGAGTCTCCTTTAATATCAGTGCTCCATAGAAAGAGTCCCTATAGTTATCGCCGTCCTGATGTTTTAAAAAGAACACAAGGGAAATGTAATCACATGAGCTGCCCCTCAAAATATCTTTTTCAGACTAACGGATAAAAATTTCAACCTCTTAAAGGCCTGAGTTTCAGAAGATTTTAAAGCTTTGTTTTTCAAGATCATATTACTTTCAAATAAATTTAGTAAATGCAGTGATATTTTGCACCTACTGGACTTCATTTTTTTTTATTTAGTTCATTGTTTTCCCTAATTTATTCAGTAGGGTTTTTTTTCTAACTTACTACAGACCTCAAGATTGAGAAGAATAGTAAGTTACTTCCCTTACTCTAATCTAGAGCAAAGGTACTCCGATGTAGAGACCTTGGGGAGCTTTTCAAAATGTAGATTCCTAAATTTCACTCTCAAAAGTCTGAAGGTCTCAGATAGCATCCTGGAAGCAGCATTTTTAACAAGACATGACTCCATTGGGGTGGTGCTCCAAGAGGCACGGCCAGCAAATGATCCCACAGAAGGGACTTAGCCTGCCCACAAACTTACAGATATTTTTAAAACCACCTCTGAGTGGCTGCAGGCTTATACAAAGGGAACTGGTTATGTTGGGGGACTGACGAAATTCCTGAAGGAGTTAACTTCGGTAAAAAGGAATGGAATCACGAAATGTCTATAGAACAAAGAATGATGTAAAAATTACCCAAGCTACGTCCACATTGGGGACTTACTCTTTGGGGAGCATCTTCCATGTGATTTTTTTCACAGAAAAAGGATTTTAGGAGAAAAGTACTTAATTAAGCAGGGGAGTGAATGATTAGATGTGTACTTTGTGGCAACAATGTGAAGGATAGTTTGCCAGGACAACGAAACTGAAAACAGAAAATGAGTTCCCAAATAGAAAAGCAAATGGTTTTACGAGATGCTAAAGAAACAGAATGAATAGGAATTGGATGAGCCACCAGCTTCTATTAACATATTTTCATTGCCAAGCAATTGTGATTTACATGAGGAAAAAAAGAAAGGGCAAGCCCATGGGTGAACATTTTACCTACTCTAATCACATATCCCAATAACTTACAATGGAAGATGAGAAACTGAATTTTCACAACTCATCCTTACTTGACCATTTGGTTATTTCTGATCCATATCTCCCCTTCCCCACCCTATGTGGGGCTTTCCATGCAAACCAGAATAATCTGTTTAACTATGTATATTAGTTTGCTAGAGTTGCCATGACAAAGTGGTTTAAGGCACCCAAACAAGACAGGTCATACAACAAAAGTTTATTTTGTCTTTGTTCTGGAGGCTTACAGCCCAAGATCAAGGCATCAGCCTCTCTCCTTGGCTTGTATATCTTCCCATGATCTTTTCTCTGTGTTTCTGTGTCCTAATCGCTTCTTATTAGTACACCAGTCATATTGGATTAGGTCCCATACTAATGACCTTATTTACTTTAATTACCTCTTTAAAGATTCTGTCTCCAAATCCTAAATAAATATAAACAAAGAGTATAAAAATCACTCACACTCAGGACTAGCCAGCCCTTCCTAGAATTTGTGCTCACTTCACTCAGAGGGTTATAAGGAGATCTGTTGCATTATTCCAAGATCAAGAATCAGCTCTAAAACTATCCTGAGAATTTTAAGTTACTTTCTAAGGGTAACAAAATTTCAGACACATTGCTTTCACACCCATCCCCAGTGATAAAAAACCACAGAAGCAATGAAAGAGAAGGCAAGGTGGGGCGGGGGGAGTTTATATAGTCACATTCCAACACTTGCTTCCAAAGCTGTTAAGTGTTATGATGGCATTCTTAATGTCCATGCCCAGAACTTAATAAAAGTTCACAAAATTTTCCTGAACTGTAGCTACATTCACAGAAGCAGAAATTTCTTCAGAGGCAGCATGACTCTTCCAAAGCCACAAACATACTTAAAAATCAAAAAAACAATTTTGTAAATTTAACAATTTTTGTAAATTTAAATGGCCATAAACATTTGAGTAGAATTCGTTTCCTTCCCTGGAACTTCCTATCCCTTTTTCAGGCCTTGACATTTAAAAATTATTGAGAAATTAGTTTACACACAGAAAATTTTATTATATTACCAAATATTTCACTAAATTACCCATAAAATCAGACACAGGAAACATTTTCCACAATATCAACTGTGTCAAAAAGCAAAGGTTAAAAAAAGGAGCAAAATGGAACAGATCCTGCATCTAGCCTTTTAAACGTTAAGTGCTACTAAACTAGGAAAATCACCAATGTGAAATCCCAATTAAATAGCTAATTGGGGTTCATCAGTAAAGGAACATCAGTAGATTCTAAAACCATTAGATAAAAGATGATTGTGGAACACACATATGAAATGTACAAAGCACTGCCACACTGGTCACTATAACTAAAAATGAAACATAATATTTTACAAAAAAAATCCTATCAGATTCTTTTCCTGTACTTTCCATCCCTCACAAACACACGTAAGCCAACTTAATTCAACTGTAAAAAGAAGACCTGAGGCTATGGTACATTTCTCTAGGACAGCTCTGGCCAATATGGCAGCCACAAACTACAAATGACTATTAAGTTCTCGAAATGTGACTAATGACTGAAGAACTGAATTTTTAGTTTTATTTAGTTTTAGATAATTTACATTTAAATATAAAAGACCACATACATCATTTTTTGGACAGTGTATGAAAACATGGACATGAAGGCCAATATACTTTTCAAGCTTAATTAAGAGCAGGCTTAAGGAAAAGCTATTTGATAAACATTTACTGCCAGCTAATCCTAGATTGAGAATTGCCTCTTTTAGACTTTCTTAAAGCTCTCTCTTTTTTTTTACTACAGAAAAATAGGTCCTCACTATGCTTGCAAAATGAAATGAATATAGCTGTGAGCCTAACCCAAACCAAAAGAATTACCAGGAAAACTACTGCATTTAATCAAATGCATAGGTACACCCTGATTTAAGATGTCACAAATGTCAAGACCGATAAAAAGGAACTGAATTATTTGCAGTTTTCATTTAAAATATTATAATAAGCCCCTTCAGAACATTAAAAATATGGTTTCACTTAAAAAATTATTCTGGGTCCCTTGGAATTACATATGAATTTTAAATCAGCTTGTCAATTGTTACAAAAAAGCCAGTTGGGAGTCTGGTAGACTCTGGATTGAACCTGCAGCAATACCACCATCTTAACAACACTAAGTCGACCAACCTACAAACACAGGATGTTTTTCCACTTATTTAGATATCCCTTAATTTTTTTCAACAATGTTTTATAATTTTAGACCATAAATTTTGCACTTCTTTTGTTAAATGTACCCATATTTTCTTCTTTTTAACGCTATTATAAATGAAATTGTTGTCTCAATTTCATTCTCAGATTATTCACTCTAAGTATACAGAAATATTGGTGATTCTTATCAGTGATCTTGTATTCTACAGCCTGGATAGATCTATCATTTGTAATGGGGGTAATACTGATAATCCTCCAATTCATAGGGACTATTTGACCAATAAGGTAATTCTTGCAGAATACACACTACTCAGCCTGGCACATAGCAGGTGTCATTGTCAAATATCAGCTATTCCTACTAAAGACTTTTATATATCAAGTACTTTACAAAGGTGTCTTACTGTATAGCGTTTATTTACTATCTCCTGTGTGTAAAAGTGTAAAAGTAATTTTAAAAAAATTTGTCCATAAGAAGCTAGCAATCTTAAGGCAAATATAGATCCTCCTTGCCCCACAAGTGATTTGCACAGACATCAGATAAAAAATAAATAAGCTTCCCTTCGTAACAAATTTGCCTTCATACACTCTTTAAGTAAGAGCCTCAGAAAGGCACTGACTTCTGAGCCATACAAATGAGGTTTGACCCTTCTTTCAATGTTTATTATTAGATTCTTGCCAACTCTTCTGAACATATATTATTGCAGAGCAATGCTGCTTGTCTACACTCAACCAAGATGATAGGAAAGTTTTAGTGCCTCATAATCATTAGTTTTGGTTTTCCTTTATCTGAAGTCGATTGCATGATTTCAAATTTCCAGAGAAGAGAAACAGAGAAAAATGAAAAGTCAGGGGAAGAGGGGGATATTAACAGGTGAAGTTCCCACAGAACTGTAGTCACCAATCCCACTACTTTATATAAGCTTAATAATATTTAACTGAACAATTTCATTCTAAACAGTCCTTTAAGTTTAGACATTTGTTTAGTGTCATTTAAATATCAGCCAAGTCCTCTTTGTGTCTCAACAACATTCACTTTACTTCTAAATAATTTTTAAATTACATTTAATCACTGCAAGAATAACAGCCACAACCTACAAACCACTATTTGTGCCACAAACTCCAATCTTAGCCTAGATCTATTTCTGGCTTCATAACAGCTTGAGCTAAAGAAGAAATTTCATCACATTGTTCAAGGTGGGTCATAAACAAGTTCTGAAAAGAAAAGCAAAATGACATAAGATGCTGTAGAAACCAACAAGCATAAAATATGAAAAGAGATTTAGGTCCAAACATCTACTACTGTGACATTAATAATACAGTATATGCATTGGTTTTCATCTACTATTCCTGGCTCGTAACTCCCATAGTCCTTGTTATAACACTGGGGAGCTGCAGGCCTCAAGAGATAGAATCTCTTTCCCTCTCTCTCTGACCTTCTCCTTTCCTTTTACCTAGCCAGGGTAGGCCTCTAAACCAGTGGTTCTCAACCCATGGGTCGCAACCTTAGGGATCAAACCACCCTTTCACTGGGGTTGCCTAAATATATCCTGAGTATCAGATATTTACATTACGATTCATAACAGTCGCAAAATTACAGTTATGAAGTAGTAAAGAAAATAATTTTATGGTTGGGGGTCACCACAACATGAGGAACTATATTAAAGTGCTGCGGCATCAGGATGGTTGAGAACCTCTGCTCTAAACTGACTGTGGGTCAAAAGATCTTGACTCCAGAGAGGATCCTGCCCCATACTCTGGAGGAAGGAAGGTTACACAGAGAGGCCAGGAAGAATATGAAGAGATAGGCCTTACTGGGTTTAGATCACGTTGCTTTTGTCCAATCACATTTCTATGCAGTTGTCAATCATGTCTCTGTAATGAAGCTTCCATCAAGGACTGGGTGTGGAGAGCTTCTGGATAACCTCTGCACAGCTGAACACCTCGAGGATCCTGGCAGGTTCTTGCCCAAGGAGTTCCCCTTACCCCAGACCTCACCCAACACGTCTCTTCCTCTGTACCCTTTACAGAATGCTTTATAATAAATTGATAGCCTTAAGTGTTTTCTTGAGTGCTGTGAGCTACTCCTCAAAATTAACCTAACACAAACTGGGAGGAGGTTGTGGGAACCACAACTTGAAGCCAGTCACCAGAAGTCTGGGGGCCCAGACTTGTGTCTAGTGGGAGACATGGGGGTGAGTAGTAGGGACTGAGCCTTCACCCTGTGACATCATGTCTGGGTAGACAGTGCCAGAACTGAGTGAGAGGACACCCAGCCCCAGCTGGTGTCCACTGCTTGGTGTCCACATTGAGTCACAGAAGCCCTTTTCTGTGTTGATTGTTGTGGAGTTTAGAGAAAAGCATCATTTGGGGAGTATTCTCCCAAAGCAACAACATAAATGGAAATACAGCTAAGCTCATCTTTATCTTAACTTGTCTTTTACGCTCCTGTAAACTCTTCCTTACCTCAAATAGACCTCTTGTCCCAACTCTACTGAAATTTATCCACCAATAAATCAACCTCCCCTTCCCCTTACCAGGCATGTCTGAGCTTTATGTGGGCAGAGAAGAAGTCAACTTGAGGCAATTCCATCTCACCTCTATAACCATCTAAAATAGAAGTTCTTAAAGATGGCTTTAGTTTTGTTTCTCCCACTCTATTTATTCAAAGGTAGCTGCCATTAGTCTTTTTTTTTTTTCCTGTGCAACACTGTGTCTCGCTCTGTCACTAAAGCTAGAGTGTAGTAACTCAATCATAGCTCACTGCAGCTTCAAACTCCTCAAGCAGTTCTCCCACCTCAGCCTCCTGAGTAGTTGGGACTACAGGTGGGAGTCACCACACCCATCTAATTTTTAATTTATCTCGTAGAGATGGTATCTTACTATGTTGCACAGGCTGATCTCAAAATCCCAGCCTCAAATGATCCTCTCTCCCTGGCCTCTCAAAGTGCTGAGATTATAGGCTGGGATTACTGGCCCCACATCGGCCTCATTAGTCATTCTAGAAGTGAAAAAGGCTAAAGCCTTTCAGTGAAGCCCTGCTCGGGTCATACCATCTTTTGGTGGAAAGCTACACAGTATATAAAAGAAATGACCCAGAATAAAGTTCTCTAATTACCAGAGGTGATTATCAGTCAATCATATCCATTTAAGTTTTAGCTTCCCTACCTGATAGAGCATCTTTAAACCTGCACTTTCTTAAATACTGAGCTATTTAAATGAGACCAAATAAAGGTGATGTCCTCAGCATTTGTCCAGTATACCTGGGCAGGAAAGCTAATTCAATCTGAGCAAATACCAACATAAGTTTCCAGTTGTCTTTTCCAAATCAGAGTTACTTTCCTCAAACCCTATTCTCCTGCTCTAGACTTCTGATTAGGTGGGGCAAGAGAAACAAAAATTAAAGGGAAAAGCACCATGTTCCACAAGAGATGAACCAAATTTCCATTTATCCAGAAGGCTCAAATCCCCAGAATCCTCTTAATTAGTACTGGACAAGATGACTGATATTTATAAATACGATCTTAAACATAAATCTTCTCAAGTGCTTTCAGGATTTCTTAAGGAAAATTAAATTACGTTCTAAAACAAATTAGTAATAAGATGTTTAAAAAAAGAAAAGTAACATGAAAGCAACCATGTTTCTCTCCACTGCCTAAGGTAAACATCACCAAGAACTGAGCACTGTGCTGGGCTAGACCTCAGAATCCTTCTCATTAGACCAAAGGTTCTCAACCTGTAGGTCACAACCGGCAGGAACTGTATTAAAAGGTCGTGGCATTAGGAAGGTTGAGAACCACTGTATTAGACCAACTGGAAGCAGAGGCGAGTAGAATAGTGGTGAGTTAATGACTGGGACTCAATCCTCAGTTTAAATCTTAGTTATCCTACTCAAAAGCTGAATGACTTTATACTCTATCATCTCAAGAGTGAGAATTTTAACAGACACAGGACAACAGACTGTCCCCAGCATTACGGGACATGAGGCCATCATTTTCATAAGCCACATGGACTGTGGGCAAGTTATTTAATCTTCAGTCTGGGACTGGACAACACATCTATAAAATGTGAATAACAGGTATAAAATACATTGCTTAGGTACCTCTTTGTAGTTCTATAATGACCTAAGGAGTTTAGGAACTCCAGAAACACACTGATAGGGCCGAGTATAGGAATCTGCCCAAATAGAACCCGTGCCCAGGAAAGAATATCCTGCCCAAGAAAGAATGAGTGGGGGTGGGGGGGTGAATGTCCCGCCCAGGAAGGAAGGAATGCACCAATCCCTACTCCCCCCAACTCTTATATTCCCACCCCATCTTAATTCATGTGACGACTTCTTTTTTCTTACTCAGCTGGCTTGTACACAAGTGAATAAAGGCCACATTGCCCACACACAACCTAGGCTCCACTTCCTTTCATTCATGCCTCAGAATAACCTCTCATTTTCAGTCCTTTACCTCTCACTATGTGTCAAGAAGAGAGACATCAAAAAGAGAAAAATCCATCATTGATAGATTCAGAATAACTTTTTAAATCCACACCGATGCTTATTTTATCAGATGTTTCATTTGCAATTCTCTAAAAAACTTAATTCAAATTCTGACATCTGGGCAGTGTTGACCACTCAGAACTTTTTCACATCTTCATCTTCCGTACTTTCATAAAAGCATTTATCTTGTTGCCTTGTGATTTACTTAAAAAAAAAAAAAAAAAAAAAGGGCAACACCTGTGGCTCAGCGAGCAGGGCGCCAGCCCCAGATCCCGAAGGTGGCGGGTTCAAGCCCGGCCTCGGCCGAACTGCAAAACAAAAAAATAGCCGGGCGCTGTGGCGGGCGCCTGTAGTCCCAGCTACTAGGGAGGCTGAGGCAAGAGAATCACTTAAGCCCAAGAGCTGGAGGTTGCT
>CAUYON010112821.1:0-104649 GCA_963573935.1 Arctocebus calabarensis
ACACACGTTCCCACCTCCTTGCCTTCTTTCTTTCTCTCTCTGCCTTTCTGTCCTTCCTTCCTTCTTTCTCTCTCTCCCCCCACCTCCCTGCCCCCACCCAGTTCATCTCCCCTCAGGGCACCTTTAGCCTAAAAGTGCTTCACCGTATCACAAATAACCTTATCTATGTCCTCATCTGAGCTGGGCATTAAACATTCCGGGCTGACAACACTGGGCCTGTACTCGAGCAACTTAGTGTGGGGTGGGAGGGCTGGACATACCTGTAAGACCCAAGAGGGGCAGCAATAGGGCAGGAGGAGGGGTCACCCCCCACTGGGTTCCCTCTGCTCGTCATCCTGGGACCTTGGTGCAGGGGAAGCTGGGAGCTGCCTCGGTTCACTCTTCGATGCAAAGACCAACGTTAACACAAAAGACTCGGAGTCATGGACAGGAAGGCTTCAGCGCTCTTCAAATTTACATGCTAAGGGGACTCTTCTAACCATGCGGGAAAGGGAATATGGTCCCCGTGTTACACATCAGTTCTCTGGACGTGAACCTGGGGAGGCTGAGTGTTTGCAGCAAAAACAGCCCACACGGACGCCAGCTGCCAGAGACACTGGAAGCCCCTTTGCTGGTCTGCAGACTGGACAGACGAGGCAGCAAACTCTGCAGAGCTCAGTCATGTGAACGTGGGGAGCAGCAGGAATGGGTGTGCTGCTGCCTCCCACCCCACCTGTAAGTGGCCATCCCAGTAGGCCTTTTTGATATGAAAAGTGACAGGTTTATAAATGAAATACTGTTGGCTATCCCAGAGGTCTAGTGGCTCTGGGACAGAATGTACATTCCTGTGCTGAGTCACTTTATGCACCTTGTCTGAGATGATTTTGCTCCTGAGTGGTTAGTTACAACACTGTTTGGAAGCTGAAGGGCCAGGTGTCCCGGGAGTCACAAAGACAGAGGGAAGATCTGGGCATTGAAATCTGCCCCGATTTAGTAGATTTGTAATGTGCTAGCAAAATCGTTTGTGGCTTATAATTAATATTGCTTTTATGCTCTTCTGCATAAAAACCTATAAAGAGTCAGTCCTCAGACTTCCCTGGGTACCCCACACTATAAACAGCAATTATTTATTTGTAAATGACACAAATTCTTTTCCTTTAGGACCAAGGAAGCATCATCAATCAAAATTATGGAAGTTCAATCTAAACACCGCATCTTTCCTTTCCATCGAAGAGGATATTGATTGAATGAATTGGTTTGATGTTGCCATCACCCCGATTTCTTTGATTACCTGCTGTTTTCCAAATAAATCAAGTTCTCAGATTTAGATAATAGCAAAATATAAAGGAGTTTCGAATTATTTATTTACTTCATCAGAAAATATTTCGACATCTTGAAAACACAAGACAAAAATGCAATGAGGCCCGAGTAATTCTGTCTTAACATACAGGTTGGAGAATCACTTTTTCTAATCCCCACGTTACGCGATGGGGAAGTGTGGGGTGTCTACATTGGTAAATTAATTTCAGGTGGGGGAGAGAGTAAATTTAACAGTGTGAGTAATTGGCTGGGAAAAGAACTGGCAAATAGCAAGCTTCTGGCTGGCAGCTTGGTGTAGATTTAGGAAGAGGGGTAATCTTCTGAGCATTCTAAATATTTACAACATCCCACACAAAGAAATGGAAACTGTTGGAGGTGATAGACATCGTAATTACCCTGACTTGATCATCACACATTGTCCGTATCAAAAAGCCACAGGTAAGTATGCATAATTATGTATCAGTAAAAGTGAATACACAAATAACATCCGACATGGGACTGTGTTGGTGAGGGTGGAGTCTGGCCTTGCCAGACACTGTCCCACAGGGCCTTCAATGTGATGGGATCTGCCAGCCCAGTCGCAGCTTCTCACAGGGTGTGAGCCGTGTGAAATGAGGGCACGGAGGTCCTGGTCAAGCACCCTGGACTTTGACCCATCTGCACCCAGACCACAGGAAAGGGAATTCTCGCCTCCGTGGGCAGCTTCGGAGTCAGCAACTTTGTGACTGTCTCAGTGGGTGAAACTCAGGGCTTTTAGGAAATCCAGCAGGCTCCGCTGTGAACTGGGGAGTCAGAGTTTGTCACTGCCCAGCTGATGGCCCTCCTGTCTCACACCCTCTCTCTGGCCCGTCCACTGAGGGCCACCTCACTAAGAGGCGTGCAGCTGGCCGGAGCTCTGCGGCCCTTCTGGTTTCCCTCCGTGGAAGCAGAGCCGACACTCGTCCTCCCGTTAGTGAAGTGGACGCATCCCCTCCGACACTTAGGAAGCAAGTCAGACGCAGCATCCCGGGGGCGGGTCAGGGGCCTCCTGTCTGCGCTGCTCCCCTGAGCCGTGAAAGCACAGGCGGCTCCTGCAGTCACTCACCACGCAGGGCCCTCCCCGTCCCGACTTTGCTGGTGACAGAGATACACTGTGATCCTTGTGGGTACGATGACCAGGCAATAAAATCGCTATTTCTTTTCCATGAAAAGATTCACCGCAGGCTCGGTCTCCTCAGTGACTGTGCGTTTCCGTTAATTTATTGTTGATGTTGTTGAGTAAGCAAAGCCTTCGAAAGCTCTTTACAGGTAGAGGCTTTTGTTGGGGCTTTTCTGAAATGTTTTGAGTCCTCCTTTTCTAGAAGGAGGTTTCACCAGGACTTGCTGAGGGGACTCACCTAAAGGCACCACCACGCTGCCTGGCGTTCCCCCAGTAGCTCCTCACTGCCTTGCTGCAGGTCCTGGGTTCCCCGAGGCTGGGAGAGTGCCGTGTGTCTCTCTCTCTCTCTGTCACATACATACACAATCTGTCTGTCTGTCTGCACTCCCCCCACCCCACACTCTCCTATTCTATAGTTGGCACAAGTCAGATCACAAGCTGGTTCTGATTCCGATTTGGACACAGCCGCTAAGATCTCTGTGGATGGCACAGTTGGGAATCTCAGGGTCCAACCCTGTGATAGTTTCTCTTGAGCGGCAGGTGAGGTGAGACTGTGGGGTGTGTGTGTGTGTGTGTGTGTGTAGGTGTGCACATGCACGTGTGCATTTGACTGTTTAGCTCACTTGTCCTGGAGACTCGGATGTTCCTGGCATTTGACACAAGCACCTGCTCACCCCTGAGTCACAAGGGTTTTTTCCCCATAAGAACCAGGTTCTTCATGTCAGTTCCCATATCACTGGTTTAATACTTTTTCTTCTGACAATAGCTAAAATCTTCTATTCTGTTTATCTTTTGAGCACAGCACCATGATTTCAAATTACCTAGAAAGAAAACTTTATTCTCCCTTTGGGAGGAGTAGCTGTGTAAGCTTTGCAGCTGTAATAAGCTAATGAACTTGTGATCTGTGTTTGCTTTTGATCTGAGGCTACAGTGGTTCAATGAAGGTTTCTAATTTTCTTTTTAATTGTGTATGTGTATAAAAGAATTAAAAAATTTTTCTTTCTCTCCCTGATATGGCCTGAAGGTTTATGTCTCCCCAAAATTCATACATAGAAATCCTCACCCCCCTGTTTGTGGTATTAGGAGGTGAGGCCTTTGGGAGGTGATTAGGTGATGGGGGTGGACAATCCTCAGGTGTGGAATTGGTGCCCTTTGAAAAGGGACCCCAGAGGGTCAGCCCACCCCTTCCAACATGTTAGGACACAGAAATAGGTGTCACCAGGGCCAGGAATAGACCCTCTTCAGACACCAAATCTGCCCTCCAGGCTCCAGAATTGTGCACAGTAAGTTTCTGTTGTTTGTGAGCTACCTAGGTCATGGTATTTTCTCACAGAAGCCCAAGGAACTTCCCCTAAGACACCCATGGCCCAATGATGTGTTTATAGCTGTAACCCACTCATCATCTTTGGGCAGGTAGCGTGTTACTCTCTCCCCCTGTCCCTCTCTCTGTCACACACACACACACACACATACACACACACACACACTCTCTCTCTCTCTCTCTCTCTCTCTAGGTGAAATGATCATTTGAATCTATTATTTTTGTCCACTCTAAGGATACCTACTTCAAATAGGCATATTTACCAATAAAGGGAAGAAAACATTTTAGAACTGTTTTTCATGACTTAAAGAGCAAAGAGTAGGTACCTAAGAGGGTTTTCCTGGCATGGTTCACACCAGACTGGGTGGGCATGAGTGTGATGCAGAGACAGCTTCTGGGCAGCCTCACCATTTCCTGAGCACACAAAGCGTTCTGAGTGAGTGACATCTGTCTCCTCCCTAAAAAAGAAACAGGGAAACACCCTGCAAGGGCACGAGCGAACCAGTCAATCTATGAAGAGTTCCAAGGGCTGACGACAAGACAGGAATAAACTCTAAATTTGTGCCGTTAGCTTCCACCACAGTCTAGCTAGACAAGTATTCAAAAACATGGTGCATGGCAAATGATACATTTGTCTATAAATACCTCCCATGTTTCTTGACTGGCCCAAGATTTGATTGGATTCTTTGACTGTATTTGTGTGAAATATATTTTTGAGAAAACACATTTATATCTTTTCCTAGCTTCAGAAAAAAGAAATGGATTATAAGTTTTCTGAAATTTCACAACATTCCTATTTTGATTGGCATAACTAAACTTTGAAGTATTTACATAAATGTAAGTAATTTCAAGAATTTTCAGAGAGAGTGAAAGAAAAAATATTAAACTTCTAATGCCTCAAAACCGTTTTTACAATTTTTAGATTTGCTGAAGTTATTAAAAAAATGTTTAGCCTGAGTTAATGATATTGTTCAATTGATGTCCAGATAAAATAATTTTTTTAAGAAAGGCAAATTGATAACATGGAAAAATAAAAAAAAAACACTCTGAAAACTTCATTATAGGTACGCAAAGTTTGAAGAACTTTTAACATTCAGTGTATAAAAGTAGAAAAAAGTAATCAATTTTAATCAAGATAGGTTCTTGGATAAATTAAACTGATTTGAAAATTACAGTTTAAATATTATTTTATATATCTTTCTGTTTCCTCAGAATATAAAGCATAGTATTACCAAAAATTATAGTTTATACAAAACTTAGTTTATTTCCCATTAAAATATCAATTACTTTCTACTTCTAAATGTCTTAGACTATATATTTTTATAGGTCAGTCATATTATCTCTCTGTCCAAAATATATTTTATATTATATGTGAAAATTATTAAAATGAATTTAATTTTAACAACTGATGTCTTTTTTGTGTGTGTGTGGTTTTTGGCGGGGGCTGGGTTTGAACCTGCCACCTCCAACAAATGGGGCCGGTGCCCTACTCCTTTGAGCCATAGGTGACACCCACAACTGATGTCTTTTTAAAGAGGTCATTTTTTGAACTTGATAGAAAGCTACAGAGACTGTAGGAGATATTTATGGAGGATATTTATCTATCTATGTATATAGATAGATAGCTATGGAGAGAGAAGGAGAGAACTTTTGTGTTTATTTATCTATCTAGGGGAAATCAGCACAATTTTGATAATTTTGTCTTAAAATATAAATGTCTGCTTGTGCCATAATGAAAAAGAAAGAAAAACACATTTGAGAGAGAAAATTTTGAGAAATGTAAAAGGAAGTGAGTTTTAGTTTATGTTATCTCCAAATAAGGAACTTGAAAGGGGCAGCAAGATGAAAATTTTGACGTTTGCTTGGTGTTAATTAGCATAATTTAATTATGAAAAAGGACTTGTAAAAACTTGTCTGTGAATTATTCTATACATAAAATTATTATATACATAAATGTACATTTCTGCTTCTAAGAGCAGATAGTAAAAAGAGATTCCGTACCTGTATAACAGAGCTTCTTACAGTCACCAAATCATTCTGTTAACGTTTTGCTTTCCTTTATTCTTTCTCTCTATTATCTCATGAACTATCTGAATAGAAGTTATTTGACAGAGAAACGATCGTTACCTGCTCCCACATGTGTGTTTCTCACTAGACTCGGACTATAATAACTTTTTGCTTTAAGTGTTTATGATGTAGGTTTATTTATTGCCTTCTCTTATAAATTTTATTTTAATTTCAGAATAATCAAACTCAGTTTTTTTTTTTTAACTTAAACTAGTTCATGGTTTTTCCTGATGGCAACCGAGTCCAAACTAGAATCCTTTAATGTCTGAGAAGAGAAATGCTGACATTTTGGTCACCTGCCATTCCTCAAAGGTCTGATCAGGTTCACTTCAGGTTCAAGCTCTCCTGCCTCTAGAAACAACAGTGTGAGAACAGGAAAATCAAAAAGTAAAGCTCACTGTCTAGGCCAATAGAAATAAACAAAGAGATCACTGTCTTAGTCAGAGTTTTCCAGAAAGACAGAACCGATAGGGCAGGGGTCCTCAAACTACGGCCCACGGGCCACATGCAGCCCACCGAGGACATTTATCCGGCCCACCAGGTGTTTTTCCCGGTGCTGCCTGTCCTGCTTAGCAGCGGACTTATCGCGGGCCGCAGTGCGCATGTGTGAAATGTGCACCCCACTCTCCGCCTCCCCCCTTCTCTCTGTCTCTTGACTCCTCCTCTCAGTCTCGGGTGAGACTGAAACTCGTGATCGGAGGAGTCATGAGCTTGCCTCCGCAGAGCCTGCTTCTGCCTGAGGACCGAGGTAAGAATAAGTTAGGATTTTTTTTTTTTTTTTGAAGTTAGGAGGTCGATTTTTTTTTTTAATTTTGCAGTTAGTAGGGTCTTTTTTGTGGTTAAGGAGGGCCTTTTTTTTTCAGAAGTTAGGAGGTCTTTTTTTTGCAGACGGGGGGACCTTTTTTTGTTCATTTTAAATATTGAATTTGTATTTGTTCCCTTTTTTTTTTTTTTACTTTAAAATAAGATATGTGCAGTGTGCATAGGAAGTTGTTCATAGTTTTTTTAAACTATAGTCCGGCCCTCGAATGGTCTGAGGGACAGTGAACTGCCCCCCTGTTTAAAAAGTTTGAGGATACCTGCAAAAGGGTATATGCACTGTGTGTGTGTACGTAAGTATGTGCATGTAGATAGATGGGGGGCGCAGAGACGTCTACAGCAGGTCGTCTGCATGCTGGAGACCCTGGCCACCAGGAGTGTGGCACGGGTCAAGTCCTAAAGCCTCAGCACGAGGGAAGTGGATGGTGTAATTCTCCACATGAGGCCAAAGGCCTGGGAGCTGGGTTAAGGGCAACTGCTGCTAGTACTGAAGTGCAAAGGCAAGAGAACCTGGAGTTCTCATGTCCGAGGCCAGGAGAAGAATGTCCAGCTCCAGGAGAGAGGGAGAGACTCTGACTTTGTTGTTCTGTCCAGGCCTCAGCTGATCTGGCCGTGCTGCCATCCACATTGAGGGTGGGTCTTCCCTACCTAGTCCTCTGATTTACACTCAGGCTCCTCCAGAAATACCCTAACAGCCACACCTGGAAGCGATGCTTTGCCAGTTCTCTAAGTCTTCCTCACTCAGTCAAGTTGACCCCAAGCCTTCACAGAACCTCACCCTTGATGACATGAGGCTGCCTCGCCGCAGTGTATCTGCAGGTCGGGTACACATTACACTCACCCCTTGTTGGCAGGCAGGCTGTGCAGTGGATGGGAAACAGCAAAACATTCTGGAGATGCACCAATGTTCTCACAAACCATGACAGATTCGCCAACTCAGATTCCCTTTACGGAGTCCCGACCATTTGATCACCTGTGTACTTCCAAAGAAAGCTGTCATTGTGCAAGTCACTTGTTTAACACAAAATAATCAAAAAAAAATTACAAAGAAGGAAATGAACTAAGAAAATGGATTTAATTATGGCTAAAATTCTGAATTTAATGAATATACAAGAATCCCCCTTCTCTTTTTCTTAATTTAGGTCTAACACTCAATGAAATAGACAATTGCTGTGTGAACTAAATTAAACATTCTTTAATAATATCTCACTCCAACTAATCCCTAAGAATTAAGAAAAAAGTTTATAGAGGTATTAACATTAGCTAATAAATCATCAGCAAACCTAAGTATAGTGATTCTAATAAAAAATAAGGACATAGATTAATTGGCTCTGTCTAGAAACCTTTTCAAAAATAGCTAAATTTTTTCACTAAATTCCTTTACTTTTCATGATTATGTAGCTACTTAAGTGGGGGTCAATAAGAATCTTTTCTCTTTTCTGTAGGAATGTCCTTTTAATCACGAGCATGCCAGAAACCTTAGTTAACTAGTTGTAACCAGGGTAGAGTTATAGAAATAAGTGTCTTCTCCAGATGTAGAAATTACATCAGCAAAGTATTCACGGAAACAACATCTGCTGCTGCTTTATGCCTTGTGGAATCCTCGCCTTATGAAAGCAGACAACATAACTTTCTGGTGGTATGGGAGCAAATATTGTAATCTCAGAAGATGAAGATTTGAACTACATGCTCTGGTTCATTGCGTCTGACGTTAGTAGATTAACTAAGAGATTCGATGAAATAATTCTGACAGAAAAGCTACAATCTACAGTTTACAAAGCTTTAAGAAATTCTTAGTTTTAATGGTGCATTTCTCTAGCTTTTAAATCCATAAAGCTAACCACACACAATCAGAGAAAAACAAACATCCATCCCCTGAAGGCTGCGGTAGACCTTCCCTGGCCTCTCTGTGAACAGAGTGTTCACCCGGCCCCTTTCTTTTGCACTTGGACATGCACCTTGGTTGGCTAGTGACATAGTAGCATGAGTGACAGTGTTCCAATTCTAACCCTCAGGAGGGGCCAGGCCTGGTGGCTCAGACCTGTAATCCTAGCACTCTGGGAGGCCAGGACGAGCGACTTGCTTGAGCTCAGGAGTTTGAGACCAGCTTGAGCAAGCACAAGACCCATCTCTACTGAAAATAGAAAAACTAGCCAGGTATTGTTGTGGGCACTTGTGGTCTCAGCTACCGGGTGGCTAAGGCAAGAGGATTGCTTGAGCCCAGGAGTTTGAGGTTGCTGTGAACTGTGATGCCACTGTGCTCTTTCTTAGGGTAACAAAGTGAGACTCTGTCTCAAAGAACAAATGAATTAATAAAGAAACAAACCTTGGGAGGTCTTTTACTATCTCCAGTCTTTGCCATTGCCATGAGAAGGACTTCCCAAAGGGTGCTGCTGGCCCGTCAGCCTTGGCTTCAGCGTCAGGTGTGTGGGGTCAAGTGGAGCCACTGCTAACAGCCCAGTCTGGATGGACAGAACCCGAGAAGACCTATGGACATAGGGGTAATGCTAGACCACTGTGATTCTAATGTGTGAGGTTGGGGTGGTTATTACACAGCAATAGCTCACTGGTATAGAGGTGGGTGATTGGCCATAGGTAGTGCAAGGAACATGAGGCGCACTTTTCTCTGCCTTCCTAGTCTATGAACACCAATAACTCACATTCTGAAACAATAGCTTTTTACCCTGAGATAAAGTAACATAGCAGGGTCACTCCGTATAGCACTTGTCTACCAAATAAATAATACTCTAAGCCTTTCTTGTCCATTGCTGGCTCCTTAATGAAAACAATTATATCCATAACTATTGTAATGCCGATGTCTCACAGTACAGCATAACCATGAGAGTGTAAAAATAATGTTAAAAATTGTTGTTTATTCATCATGATCAAATGAACAATGATATCAATTATCTTAGTAGTTTTTTACTTTTAAATATGTTTTTTAATCTTTTTAATTAAGATCATAACTGTATACATTTATAGGATACAACGTGATGACTTGATATATAATGTGGAATGCTTAAATCAAACAGATTAATATAGCCATCACGTCACTTATTTTTTATGGTAAGACATTTAAAATTTACTCTGAGTTATTTTTAAATATACCCTTGCATTGTGTACATTAGGTGAGATCCCACCAATGTCCTCCCTCCTCCCACCAGTTGCCTGCCTCCCTTCCTCTCCCTTCTCGCTTTTACCCCCCCCCCCCCCGGCTGCTAGACTATATTTGTGTTTTATCATTCATATGAATGTGTAAGTATTTTTTTATTGGTTTCATAATAGTATTGAGCACATTGGATACTTTTTCTTCCACTATTCAGATACTTTACTAAAAAGAATGTATTAGAACTCTATTCAGGTAAACATAAAAAATGTAAAGTCTCCATCTTTTTTATGGCTAAATAGTATTCCATGATAAACATATACCATAATTTATTAATCCATTTATGGGTTGATGGGCATTTGGGCTGCTTCCATGACTTAGCAATAATGAATTGGGCTTCAATAAACATTCTGGTGCAAATGTCTTTGTGGTAAATGGATTTTTTGTTCTTCTTGGTATATACCTAGTAATGAAATTGTGAGATCAAATGGAATGTCAACTTCTAGTTCTTTGAGGATTCTCCCTATTTCTTTCCATAAAGGTTGTATTCATTTGTAATCCCACCAGCAGTGTAGAAATGTTCCCTTCTGTCCACATCCATGCAAGCATCTGCAACTTTGAAACTTTGTGAATTGAGCTAATCAGGATCATTCCAAAAGATTAAATATTCTAATTATAGGGATTCATGAAGGAGAAGAGGATGGTCCTAAAGGCGCAGATGCTCTGCTCCAAGAAATTATGGTGGAGACTTTCCCAAACATTGCAAGAGATATAGAAATTCAGACAGTAGATAGTTTCAGAACCCCAGCATGACTCAATCCAAATAGAGCATCTCTGAGACACACTGTAATTAAATTCTCCAAAGTTAAATATGTTTTTAGATCAATTTTTTATTGAAGGAGTCCTAGATGCTGAAATTCTTTGTAGCACTTTGCAAGCCACATTTTCTCTTTGAACATACCTTGTCTTTGATTCTCCCTGTGTAACCAGTGCCCACCCAGCTCACCTGCCTCCCTTAGCTGCCTCCTTGCACCAGCTCCTTCCTTCTCTACCCTCACTACCTCCGTCTAGGAAGCCCAAAGTGCTTTATACCTCTTCTGGAGCACTCAGCATCACTGTCTTCCAGGTATTTGGGATTTGAAATTCACACCCTAACTCTGCTGTTATATCCCCTGGCTCATAGCAAGCACCTGGTCATGCTTTTGAACTGCTTACATGACCAAGCTCCCTTATATCCTTTCTTGGTAACTCCTGCCAAGATCATAAGCAGAGTAATTCCATAAAAAGACATTTGGCTCATGCTTGAAGGTGAGAGAATACAAAGCTTTGCTCAAAACTCAGACTCTGGGGTCAGGTGCACATGGGTTTGGAACCAGACAGAACTGCATCTTTCTCTGAGACCTTAATGGACTGTTGAACTTATTTGAGGGCCTGTTTTCTTCTTTTGTGAAAAGGGTTTACAATTAATAACCTCATATATGTGTTATAAAAGTTAAATAAAATCATGTACATGAGTTGCCTGACATCTACTAGGCTGTTTAACCCAGGTTTGTTAATATCAGCCTGTGATGGATTACTGACCATTCTAGTTCTCTCTGGCCACAAGACAGGCTATAAAATGTCATAATCATTCTGGATTCTAATGCCCCTTTTTAATAATTTTCAGGAAACAGCTATGTCACCTGCAATGAGAGATCCTGCAATTCTTTTTAAGGGAGAGAAGTCACTCTACTTTTATTATTGTTATTATTAGAACATCCCAGTATAAACAGTCAAGTCAAAAGTTTGGATGTTTATAATTTTGTTTTTAGCCCAGAATGTCAGAAACATTCAGCAACAACAGCACATAATATGGAAGTGATTTCACAGAGCAGGTATACTCATGTGTACCTTGTCTGGATAAAAATTTCTCAGCTGCAAGAACTTGACTCTGTTTTTGCTGAGTCATCCATGGATTTAGGTGGGAAGCTGCAGGAAAGGGAGGCCACACACCTTGTCATGTCCATCTCCTGGGGAGGTCACACCATTATCCTGGATGTCAGCCAGGCACTCCTTGGCCATGGCACTGTAGCTGAAAGCCCACTTACTTCTGTCTCCACCACACAAGATGTTATGAAGCATCCCCAGTGGACACGGAGGTGGCCACTCTCATGCCTCCTTGTTATATGATGGAGCAGCAACACCTGAGCTTAATTCAAGTATGTGATCAAAGAAGATCACAAGTCATGCATATAACCTAATAGTGTGTAATTTATAGAAGACATTTGTAGCAATTGGATATAGTAATTTTTTAATCAATATATTTCTCATGTAGCAAATTGGATATAGTAATTTTTATATCAGTATATTTCTCAATCTCTTTATCATCAGTGCAGATTTATTATAAAATATAAACAAAGATCTTACAGTGTTATTGAGAAATTGATGTAAGAAGCAAAATCAGAAGGCTCTTTTAGTAGCTTATGACACAGCCTGGGACTGTCACAGCCAAAGCTAGCTGGATGATGTGCACAGAGTGTAGGACTCACCTTGTTACAATCCAGCTGAGGGGCTGTGGGGAAGTCACAGTGAGATGGGAAGGTGGAAGGAGATTATCACCAAGGAGTCCCTCTAGTGACAGCCTATGCAGTTCTGGATGGATCTAATTAATTGCAACAAAGGATAAGCTAGTATATTTAAATGATTATAAAAAATTAAAAACCAATAGCTTCAAAATCTCCACCACTGGCTTCCAGCAATTACCCTGACACACAAGAAGCAGAGCCCGTGCAGATTCTTGACATTGTCTTGAAATTTTGGTCTAAGCACTTCAGTTCCTTACCAGTCACCTGCGACTTCTGTTCTAGCTAAAGAGAAGTTATCGATATTTGGGAAGAATATATACAGAAAATAGTAAAAAAAATAAATCCATGAGGTAATCTACTCACTGTTCATAGAGTTGACTGGTACTTGATTACTCTTTTCATTTTAGGGCATTCATCCCTTTTGAGTGAGTCTTTCAAGCTCATGCTCCTTGTAACACCATCTTGATGTAGCTCTTTAGTGAAATGATAGGTTTAGTGGTCTCTTTGCCATTTTGCAAAGTAAGATTAAATACAGGGGCATAGTCATGTATTTGAACATCCACAAAACCGAATAGTGAAGGCTAAGGATCGGTGTCCATATGGAGGCCTATGGAATATTGTCCACATCGGATCAGTGTCCATACAGAGGCCTTTGGAATATTGTCCACATCCCCCAAAGACATCGAGATGTTCAGTGACATTCACCCAACAAAGCCCGTGAGCTCTTAGCACACGCCAGCCTTGGCCAGTGTCATACTGTAGCAAAGAAGATGCACACTTCTGTCTTCGGGATTCTTTGCTCTGTGCAGACAGGCAGGCACAGGGACAGGAAATTACAATATGGTGGGATCGATCTGATCTGGGAGTCCTTGGATGATTGGATATTAATACACGAAATCAGAGAGAGAGAAATGAGAGAAGAGGACTATTTGTTGAGACAAAGCAGACCCTGCATGTTATACCCTTGGGGATTTTGCTTCATTCATAACTTGCCAACAAACTGAGGTCCTTTTAACATTCTAAAAACCTTAAATTAATATGAGATTTATGGAAAAATTTGGCTAATTCAAACCGACAGCTTGAAGACCATCAGGAAATACCAAACTACGTGCTCCAACCTGTCAGCTAAACAGTAGATTGGGGTTTGTGAGAATCTATTTTTGTCAGTGATGATAGTGGGGTGATGATTGATACTCAGCCCACATTGAGTTGTCCATTTCTGTGCTTTATTTCTTATGAGGCTTGGTAAGTTGCTTCACATATATTGGCTGCATATATGCATTTTTTCTCCTGGGGTTTTAAAATCTGAGACTGGGGCAGAAGCAGGAATTTGAAGGCCTCTCTGCAAAAACACCCTAACTGTCCAGGCCACTTTCAGGCTGCAGGCTCTGATTTGGTTCTGGGGTGCACTCCACCCTGCGCCTTGCAGGGAGCTGTAATTACACATAGCAGGACATGGGCAAAGCAAGGGGGCATCTCATGTACCAGCTTGAGAAAACTGTGCTGAGAAGTGCCCATGTTGGCTGAAGAATTGGGACAGATGAATGGCAGATCCTGTCTTAGGGGACCTCAAGGGCCTGGCGACGAGTCCCCAGGGCACAAGGGATGAAGGGCCGGCTCTCCCAATGTACACAGTTGGCTTGGACCAGAGCTGCCTGGGAGGTTCCTCACGATCCCACCCCCACATGTAGGGACAGGCCCAGCCACCAGCCACCATGGAGACTAGCTGGGTGTGTGCATCGGAGGCTCCATTTCTGGAAACTTCCTCATTATCTAGCATTCCTTGGCCTCCTCTGGTGTCTCACATTTGCACAGATGTCCTGGTGCATCAACTTTGGAGCACACCTGTGCCCAGCTTTGGGGGCGGTGGAGTCAGGCAAGGAGCAGAGAGGCACCGTCACCTTCTCTTGTGTCCCTACGTCCTGCACATGGGAAGCAGCGGCTGATTTTGCACCTTTTTTTACCACTTTGCTCAGATCTGAATTTCATGGTATCATTTTTAATGAGCTTAATTTAAGTGTTAATTGTTCTGAATGAAGAAAAAACAACCCTTTCCTTTATTGAGATGATAATATTCCAATTAAAAGCTTAAACTGGCCATTTCACAATTAACCAGATGAAATTAGATGTATCTTGGTATGTTGCATGAGAACACAGGCATTTGCTCGGACTTTAGGAAGCCCTAGGCAGAAACCTGGCTAAACACGTGTTTTACAAAGAAAATGGCCCGAGACCCTCACTGGGGATGTACAACTCTCCCACATCTGTTCCTGGGAATGCCCAGACCGTGATATTCAAAATGCTTATTTAATGTGGTGAAGATAATAGTGGGCCATGTTTTAATTGGGGTATTGGCCTGTCTTACAATATTTATTGTATGAGAATTTAACATGAACATGGTGCTAATTGATATCTTTTGATGACTTATAAAGAATTGGTTTGTTAAATGATCCCCACAAATCAGCAGTGTTGCCCTGTATCTGGCTTCACTGATGATGTTAGGGATATGAGTAATCACAAGGCATTCCAACCGGCAGGGGTCTTGTCCCTAGACTTTCTTGTCACATAGACTCAGTATGGCCAGATTAAGGGACAGAGTTGTCCATAATATGTGGAGTTACACCTCTTGCATGAAAGGGGAGGTATTGGGTTATGAAACACAGCCATTTTACACTCCCATTGGTACATAACTTGTATGATATTTTCCAGGGAGCTCGGCCCCGTACCACCCTAACTTTAAGTCTGTTCTCCATAAGAAATCCCAGATAAATTCAGGGATAAAGTCTCCCTAGAGACTCAGATATCACCAATGTGTTTGCCAGGTGGTCTGTCAATAACATTTATTATACGAGCGGATTCGAGCAGCTCACCCCCTTTCTCACAATCTCTCTATTGATCAATGGATCTGTCCGTCTATTTATCTATCCATCTACATATTTATATCTCTACCTGCTTTTTTATCTATCAATAAAGAGAGCCACTCCAAGAGCCCACTTACTCTTTAGTGCTAATTAAAAGAATTTTCATCAATATGAATGTAATAAACTGTTTTTTGTAAGTACATAAAGCTTCTTAAGAGTAGTCTTGTAGATGAGAATCCAGAGTGTAATGCCTCTTCTTACATTAAAATCCTGCCCCAGTTTGAGGGGTACCTCCGTAATGTGCTGCATCGTGTGACCCTCACGACTCTGTCCCATCAGGAGGCCGTACCCAGAGACCAGGGCCCTGCCTGGCCCCGCTGTGTGACCCTGTGGCCTCTGAGCTCATGCCAGATCCCAGCCCAGGTGCCCGTCCTGCATGTGGCCTGGGTTTGCTCCCCCAGAGACACCTGGCCTGTGGAGGCCCCTTGCAGAGCACGGACACCCACCCCGCTGCAGACTTCCTTCTGTGACACCAGGTCACTCACAGGGATGGCCGGGGTTGGCCAAGTGTGCACATGTCCTTGTGTGTGTCTCTGTGTCTATTCGTCCTCGTGTATTTGTGTGCATCTGTGTGTGAGTTTGAGCATGTCCCTGTGTGTTTGTGTGACTGTGTGTGTCTGGAAAGTTTTGTTAAAATAGTCCCCCAGTGTTATTTTCCTGGTACGGGGAGTGAGTCACCTGAGCAAGCATGTGTTTATAGTGTCCTCTCATTTTCTCTGCAATGGAAGGGTTTCCCATCCCCAATTTGCCAGCAAGCCTTTTACTCCTTCCACAGCTGGCTGAGGCCACATTGCAAGGAATTCTTCTATCTGGGGTGTCAATCAGAAACCAGAGAGACAGAATGGAAAACAATCCTCCAAGGCAGTGGTGCTTAAAATAGCTTCCCAGAACGGGGTCTGGGTGCCAGTTCAGGGTGAGGTTCCCAGGCTCATGGTCCTGGGCAGGGCCCCCTGGGCCCCCTGTGGATGGAGCCTGCTTTGCACCAAGTCAGAGGCGGGCTGAGAATGGGGCCTGCAAATTGTCTAAGGAGCCAGAGAGAGGATGGGAATGAGGATGGGGAGGATGGGGATCTGGATTTGATTGCAAGTAAAAAGCAGCAGGGAGGGGCTGAGACCTTTCTGGGGTCTCCTTCCTACAGCCCAGTCCTGTCCCCCATCCCACTCACAACAGCCACACTGTCCCCTGCCACCATCTTCCAGACCTTTCTTCAGCATCTGCGCCTCGCCCCAGACCGCTCTCAGTCCAGACATTCTCTGCCTCCTGCCTGGGTCCCCTTCTCATTACCACCCTGCGGAGACTTACCTTTCTCAAAGTACTCCCCTCACTTTCTCTCTGCCAGAGCGCACCGCCACCACCCTTTGCTTGCACTTGGCTTTGTTCTGGAATGCACTATTCACAACCATTGGCTGAGGTCACCACGCTCAGGGTCAGTGCCCCTGAGGAAGCAGGAGCTCTACAGAAGGGTCACATCTTCATCTTTGCCTTGCTCACAGCACATCTACAGCCAAAAAACATCAGGTCCTGGAAGTGGCCCTTTGACTGCCTTCTGCTTCCCAGCCGAGATCCTTGCTTTGTGCACAACAGGTACCACCTGCCTGGGTCCAGGGCCAAACCTCCCTCCTGCACCTGCTCCTGCCCTCTGCATCCCGGGGTCACGTGCCCCCCATCTGTGTCTGTGTGCTGCTCCAGCCTTCTCAACCCCCACAGCCTTGCTCTCCTCTCCTGAAAATGCTCACCCTCTACCTTGCACACTTCTCATTCCTGATGCTTGCAAATTCCATCTCTGCTAAGCACGCCCACTTGCTCTTTCTTTCTTTTCTTGCCTTTCTGTAGAGAGATGAGGTCCCCCTCTGTCACCCAGGCTGGAGTGCTGTGGTGTCATTGAATGATCGCAGCTCACTGCAACCTTGAACTACTGGGCTCGAGCTATCCTCCTGCCTCAGCCTCTGGAGAAGCAGGGATTACAGGTGCCCACCACTATCACACCAGCTCATTTTAGTTTTTGTTCCCACAGGGTCTCATTTCTTGCCCAGGGTTGTTCTGAATTCCTGGCTTCAAGGAATTCTTCCTGCTCAGCCTTCCAGAGTGCTGTGCTTACAGGTGGGAGCCATGAGCCGGCCTGTCTGGTTCTTTTTAACTCTCCATGGACACAACAGGTCTGTATGTAGGTCTGGGTGGGCTAATTTTATTTTTCATCTTTTTCTTTATGTCTTAGAATGTCAAAGATGTAACACATTTGTTTTGGGTTTAACTAATTTTGTGGATGAAGCTGGCCCCAGAGAAGGTCCCTCAGTGATAGCCACAATCAGTGACCCTGAGTCAACCAAGACAGCTTAACAGTGTAAGCAATGTGACCTGTAAAAATCTACTTAAAATATTTCAAGGTCCTATGTACTGAGGCATCTTTGAGTACTTTATTCCTATCACTGAATTTTATTCCATTATATCTTTTTGATATGCACATTGGGTTTGTTCGTTCAGCTAGAGGGGTTTCTACCTAGCTGTTACTAATAGTGCTGCTGTGAGCTCTGGTGTACAGGCATCTGCTGTGAGCTCTGGTGTACAGGTGTCTGCTGTGTGTACTGGTGTACAGGCATCTGCTGTGTCTACTGGTGTACAGGTGTCTGCTGTGTGTACTGGTGTATAGGCATTTGCTGGAACGCCTGTTTTTAATTCTATCAGCTGTAACCTAGGAGTGGAATTGCTTTGCAAAGTGAAAGTAGCCAGACACAAAATCCACAGATTCCATTTATAGGAAATGTCCAGTACAGGTAAATCCACAGATGCAGAGAACAAATCTGTGGTTGTCAGGGTCTAGGGATGGGGCAGGGAGAATGAGGTGGCTGATTCACACGTGTAGTATTTGCATGTGGGGCAGTAAAAAAGGTCTGGACCAGAAAGTGGCAATGATTGGCTGTGAATCTTCTTAAGTCCACTGAGATTAAAATGGTAGCCTTTATGTTACATGTATTTTACCGCTATTAAGAAAGTGAAATGTGTTTCTTTTAAATGTATAGAATAAGTTGTGAAGAGAATTAACAGAACGTGTTGAGTATAGTTCCTGCTGAGAGACCATGGATACGTGAAATGGGATGAATTGAAAACCAGCTGCCCATGGTCAGTGTGGGGTGTGGTCAACCAATGGAAACCTTAACCTTGTGAGTCAGTTTAAATCTGCTTTCATTCTTGGCAACATGTATCACAGAAAGTGTTTTTTAGCTCACTTGATCCAATTATAATGTATTTAATTAGCATGATAAGTAAGCAAAGATTTATTCCATAGTTACATCACACTCGGGGTTACATTGTATCTTCTCCTCTTTGATGCTGGGAAGATCAGACATAGAAGTGAGCCTGATGGAATGACAGACACATGGATCAATTTCAAAGGCAACTGCCATGTTTTTATCAGGACTTTTGCAAAGAAAAGTAGAATGACGTTTTGTTTCTCTTTGTCCAAAATGCACAAGCCTGGGAACAGATGTCCTTCCATTCATCTCTTCAAGCTATTAATGGTGATATAAGAAATGAGCTGTCCCCACGGGGGAAGAGGGTTTAGACCTCTGTGTGTGTATGTACACAGCGGATAAACATCTAAGTTATGAGAATGAAGTCCAGCACAAACAGGCAGCATTCAATGTAGAAATATATATTTAGCTCTATATTGCAGGCTGGAATCTTTTACTGTAACTGTAAAATTCACCTGCAAAATGTGCTTCTCTTCCACAAGCCATATATATGCAAATACACAATTTTAAAACATGTTTCTGGCATCAAACAGAGTTTGACTTGGTTAACCCTTCTCAGTCAATAAATATTAATGTCGGAGTCTTGACAATACTTCCATGATGTTTGACTTTACGGTACCTAGAACCCAGAGAGATTATTACACAGAAATACATTTAATATGCTCCTAAAGCAGATATATAGCTTGTTAAAGGCTGTTTTTATAGTGCTTATCCAAACTTTGAAAGATCCATTACTCAGCAGAGCATTTTATGTGGCACAGTCCCCAGTCCTTATAGCAGAGCCAAGATAACTGTCCCAGCAGCAGTGGCCTCCCCTGCCCACGGCCAACCCAACCTCTGCCATTCCCCTGGTAGGTACTGAAGCTGCTTTTCAAGCTTCCTCCTTTGAGGAAGATGGGGGGATGGGAGGTGACCCACTGAGCATATCAGAAGGTGCATCTGTGTGGCCCCTGTCCTGGTAGTGGCCCCTGTGGCTCTGTCCCTTCCGTGGCATCTCCCTCCTGTCTGCCCCTCTCTGCTTTCAGCTGGACTCCTCTCAGATGACACCTCCTCCTGAAGTTCCTCCCATCTCCAGTTGGACTTTCTCTCTTCCCTGTTACTCCGCACAGAGGTTGTGCTTTATTGTCTCTGCTTCATGGAACTCACACCCCGCAGGACAGTGTCACTGCTGTGCATGGCTCACACCCCTCAGGATGGTGTCACTGCTGTGCATGGCTCAGACCCCTCAGGACGGTGTCACTGCTGTGCACGGCTCACACCCCTCAGGACCGTGTCACTGCTGTGCACAGCTCACACCCCTCAGGACAGTGTCACTGCTGCATGCAGCTCACACCCCACAGGACGGTGTCCCTGCTGTGCACAGCTCACATCCCCAAAACAGTGTCCCTGCTGTGCACAGCTCACACCCCGCAGGACAGTGTCTCTGCTGTGCACAACTCACACCCCACGAGACAGTGAGTAGGGCACACTCTCCTTTGCTTCTCCAGTGAGAATGGCTTGGCAATGGGTGGCTGGTCCAAATTTATGAGTGAATAAGTGTATGAACATGCTCTTATGTAGATTTTTAAGATCTGACCCAGCCATGGAGATATGTTTCTATGTTTTTGGATGGCCTTGGATGTCAATTTTGGTATCTCTTTTGGAGTCTGGCCCTTCCTTTAACATAGGGACCTTCCTTCAGCATGAAAAGTCCTTGCAAGGACTGGAAATGTCCGCTGGTTCCCTGCCAGGGACCAAGTCTGTCTGTCATCTGCCCTTTCATCTGTCTATCCTTCCATCCAGCCAGCCAGTGGCCATCTGTACGTGTCCATCTACTCAATACCTCTGTCTGATCTCTATCCATATATGTGTGCATATGTGATATTATACCTATATCTGTATTTATATATATCAGAGTATATATAAAATGGTGCTACAATCCCATCTCTGCGTGTGGGGTGGGGGAGGCTGGCACTATAGAATTTATTTAAATAAATGAATATTTGTTGCCGGAATTAGTGTAGCATCAAAAATACGTATGATGGATACAAAGGCATAAAATTTCATGTAACAATGACATGAATGTGGCCATTAATGAGTGGCATTAGTGATTAAGGGTTTGTGACAGTTAATTTTATGTGTGAACGTGCCTGGCCAAGGGATGCCCAGATGGCAGCTTGAGTATTATTTCTGGGTGTGTCTGTGGGGATGTTTCCAGAAAAGTTTAGCATTTGAATCAGGAGACTGAGTATAGAATACCGACCCTCACCTATGTAGCATACGTCCTGAGGACACAAACAGAACCCCAAAATGGCCATTCCAGAAAAGGAGTTCCAAATTGCTTTGGAGGGTAGAGTCAGCTCTGGCCTGGGTGCATGACTTCCCCAGTGGAGCATCTCAAAAGGGAACATGGTGACAGTCAGCAATGAGGTGAGTAGCACGTCTCACGGAATGAGTTCAGGAACTTAATTGTCAGACTTTTCATGTGCACTGTGTGTGTGTGGTGTGCACATATATGTACATACACACACATATGCATACACACATATACATACACACACATACACACTACATTTGTATGTGTCGATCCAGGGTCACTGCCTGGGCTGTCAAGGATAAGCCCCTTAAGCCTGCACAGTCTTCATGTCAAGTGAAAAATAGAGATGACAAAATTACCTTCCGTAAAGTGTGAGGATGAGGAGAGAACCCAGGTAAACGCCTGCACGTGGTTCCACAGACTTGCCCGTCGTCCTAGCCAGTGTCAGACCTTAGGATTTTGTGTAGCCAGTTATGTCACCTTCATGTAAACAAGGCACAATCTCATGGAAAGAAATAGAGATAAATAAATTCATGACTGTCATAGGAGATTTTTTTATCACACCTATGAAACCAGCAGATATCATAAACATGCAACAATTATACACTTATTCTCTTCAAACCCTTAAATAAAATCAACGTTTTTACAAAATGAGTTGTGCATACTGGGTCTAATTGCAGGGTATGAATTATAAAATAATAGCAAATGAAAGACCAGAAATAGTCATTAGAAACTTTAATAACCCTATATGGAAGTCAAAATAAAAATTTAAATACTAAATAGTTAATTTTAAAGTAGCAATGAGTGATATAGTTGCTTGCTAAATAAAATAAAAAGATAATTAAAAATAAATTAACTTTATGTAGACATAAAGAAATTTTATGCACATGGAGCAGTATGAGTTAGCTTTGAGAAATTTGTCGAAAATACTGACTATTTCTGAAATAACAGATTTGAGAAATCTAAAGTTCAGTTCTTTGTCTCTGTGTTCTGTTCTATACTGGACTTTTTTTTAAATTAAATCAAAGCTGTGTACATTAATGCATTTATGAGGTGCTATGTGCTGGTTTTATATACGATTTGAAATACTTACAACAAACTGGTTAACATAGCCTTTACCACAGTTTAAATGAATACTCTTAGAACTTTGGCTGTAACAAGGTCACATGTTTCATGGTAAGCAAACATACGATTGAACTGTTTTTCTTTAATCTCCTAGAAAACGTATCTTGGTCCTTAAATGTTCTGACCTCCGGAAATGCCCCTGCAGAGGTCACAGTCCCCAGCAGAAACTGGTGCCAAAGACACAGAGGCAAGTCACAGCCCAGAATCAGGAGGAAGGAATTAACTCTGGGTTTTAGCCAATTATTTCTTCCATAAGTAAAAACAGAATTAATGGAGGTCTCAGGAAAAAAAAAAAAGCAAGCCATTTGATATATTTATAAATGATGTTGACATTTATAATCTCAAATTTTTAAAGCACCTAAAATATACAAAGAAATGCTTAGTGTAAACATAAGCTATTTTATTCTTTTAAAATAGCAGAAAACTTATTTCTAAGAAAAGCTCCTCATCCTTATTTTCCTAAAAACGGTTTTATAAACATAATTGTGTGCACTATTTCCCAAGGTGATTATAAATGTGAGCGTCAGGAAGGTCTGTGGCTTGCAGGGTTTGGGGATGGATCGTCACATTGAAGTGAAAATGACCTAGAGCAGGTTCTTGCACACCTGGACGCGAGTACTCAGGAGTTGCACACCTGGAGGCGAGCACTCAGGAGTCGCAGACCCTTGGCCCTAGGGTGGAGGTGCCTCGAGTCCTGGTCAACGGTGAAGCCTTGGAGGGAACGGGGCTGCTGGACCCCTCTCAGACCAGCACTGTGGGATGAGGAATCGGAGCCAGGTCGTCACTTCCCTGACCCAGCCCAAGTTAGGAAATGGGAGAAAATGCAGGGGAGAAATATTTCTTTTGAGAGGATTTTGAATGTTTGTCACTGTCAGCCCAGGCACGTTTGGTCTTGGGAAAATCATACTTCTTATCTGTCAGCCTCATACATCACTCAGAACCCTCCCCACCCTGAGAAAGTTTGTAGAGGTAAACACATACAGTAAACACCCCTGTTGGACTTTGTTGGGGAAAAGCCCTTACAAGAAATTTAGATCACCAGGTGGAAGATGGAGAAAACCAGCAGGGAACAGAATGAACGGTTTTCCGCCGGGAGCTCTGCTGTCCCACCAGGAGTTAGCACCTGGACCCTCATTAGCGCAGACGCCAGCCTCCGACCGAAGGAGATAGCCAGACAGCTGATGCTGAAGGTGAGAAACACAGCAAAACCTGCGTTTAAACACACTCACACACAGCCGCACGTGCTATAGGACGTAAAAGAGAAGAGAAATCACATTTTAATATCCCAACCTAAGAAAGGTCACTTCTTAGCGTCCTAACAGTGCAGGCAAAGAGGGCCACATGAGGGCCAGGAAGATGTCATCATTTGTCACACAGCCACCTACTCAGCTGCTCGTTCAGCTCCCAGCAGAGTCTGTCCTTCCTCTTCACCACCCTCATCAAGAGAAGAGCTCCAGGGACAGCCGCAGTCACTCCCCACCAGAAGTACAGACATGGTCTGAACACATAGAGAGACACATGGAGTAAACCACAATAGGGAAGCGAGACGGGGACGCCCTCCGCGCCATTGTGAGAGAGGAGCACGTTCTGAGAGTGACGTGCGGGAACACGATGACTGAGGTCCTCCGTGTCAATTGCCTGCTGAAATATAAAGATGCCCAGACATGGCTGGTATGTGGAGAACTGTGTTAGTCAGACATGTAGTGGAAACAGATGGCTCATCTGAGCTAGTCTCTTTGCTAATGTCCCCTCCTCCCTTTAAATTATGATACAGTCATGTGTTGCTTAATGACAAAGACCTGTTCTGAGATAGGCGATGCTAGGGGAGACAGCCACCCTGTGGACACGGCAGGGCCCCTGCCCAGCCCAGGCAGTGCGGTGCGGCCAACTGGCCCAGCCTGCACCTGCACAGTGCACTGCTGTTCTGAATCGTACACGACGGTGAGGGCCTGCGTGTCTACACACAGGAACGGGGCAGTGAAATGCAGGGTGCAACGCTGCAGTCTCCAAGCCCCTGCCCCGGGTGCTCTGTGAGGGACCTGGCTGCACAGTGGGAGGTGAGTGCGTGGTGACCCCGTGGCTCCCATCCCAGCTCTTCCTCCTGCTATGTCAGCAGTGGCATAGATTCTCGTAGCAGCACGAACCCTGCTGTGAACTGTGCATGTGAAGGACCTAGTGTGTGGCTCCTTACGAGAATTTAATGCCTGACCATCTTAGGCGGGGATGTCCTGTGCTTGAATCATCCTAAATCCATCCCTCCCACTCTGGTCCATGGATAAACTTCCATGAAACCAGTCCCTGGTGCTGAAAAGGTTGGAGGCTGCTGGTATAAAAACTAAAAACTAAAAATAATAAAAAATTACATATGTACATGGCATTCACCATGAACGAAGCTTGCAGGACAGGAAGCTTCTCTGGGTGAGTCAGTGAGTGCACAGTGAGTGAAGGTGAAGGCCAAGGACGACACTGGTGACTACTGTACACTTTATAAACACTGGACACTTAGCTTACACTAAATTTATTTTAAAAATAAAGTAATTGTGCTACACTCTTATGACAGCTATCACGTCACAAGACCGGATGAAATTTTCTGCTCCATTATCACGTCATGGAGCCACCATTTTGTAGGTGGTCCCTGCTGACCAAAACGTCATTATGTGGCCCATGCGTGTATTTAGAAGGGATGTAGGTGGATGGAAGCCACAGGATTGTATAGTTCAGGGGTAAGGGAGATGGTGGTTATTGGCACTGGGAAGCACAGAGGCCCACAGACATGGCCATCTTGGGAGGTGATGTGTCCTTGGGCTGAATGCTGAGAGACTGAACCCTTACCACATACGCTCCCCCTGCCCTCAGACCCCCTGCTGGAAACTCTCTCCTTTAGCAAGGACATGTCTGGGGTCCTCCTGGCCTCTGGCTGCCCTCCCCTTGAGTCTCCATGCCTGGTTCTTTTCCTCTGTTCCACCCCTCACCATTCTCCTAATCTTTGTCCTGTCCACAGCCTTGTTCTACATTTTATTGCTTACTCTTATGGGTTTAAGTATTCTCTGCCGTTAGATGATGTTCGATTGTAACTCTTCTCTGTCCTTTCCCTCCATCTTGGACCTGTCCACTCAGGCTACTTCCAGACACATCTCAGTCTGTTGCGTACCGAAGTCACCATTCACCCTCACATACCTCTCCCCAAACTTCCACATTTGGGTAAGTCATATAACCACAAAACACTGGTTATTTTTTATTTCTTTCTTTCCTCTCTATTCTCCGTGTTCAATGGTCACTCCCTTCAATCAGAGTTTCTCTGCAATGATGTTTTAAATCTTCCCACGTCTCTGAATCTCCACTGCTTCCACCACACCCATCTTTCAATTGGCCTATTGCCAAACTCCTGACATGGACCGTCTTTGTTCTTTTGCCTCCTTGAGTCTGTTCTCCACATAGCAGACAATCTTCTTGAAATATAAATTAGGTCATGTCACTTGTCTGCTTAAGACTTTTCAAAGGGTTGGCACTATGCTTAGAATAAAATCGAAACTCCCTGTAGAAAATTGGATGATTTGATCTTGCCCTACCTTCTTCATTTTATTGTACTTTCTTTCTCACCCAATTGTCTCAAGTCATATTTTTTTCTTAGTTCCAAGCTCTCACCAAGATCTTTTCTGATTCAGGGTAGACTTTTTTCTCTACCTGAAGAATGTCCACCTCCTGCCCCAATCAGTTACTTTGAATCACTGTTTTCTTACTATTCCTCGGGGCCTAGCTTGAATGTAGCTTCTTCAAAAAAAGACTTCCCAGCCCCTGTTTCTGGGTGTTCCTCCTGCAACTCAGGCTCTTATTTCCTGCTTACTGCCTTTTATGATTTTTCTAACCTGCCTTCCTCCTCCAGCTCACAGGCTGGGAGCCCATCTGATATGGTCACCCCTGTCTGCATGGCTGTCATCGGATGAAAATACCTGAATGTTGTAGAGACTTGACACAGGATAGGCCATCAGAAAATGAGAAGCCATTGTTGTCATTGTGTTTTGTTTTGATTTATAGCCAGACATCTGGAAGTCAGTACTGCATTATGCAAAAGCGTAGAGGGAACCACAGAGGTGGAATTCTGTATCTGTGCTGTTCCTGAACCTCCCATGTAAGCAAGAATGTTTACCCACAGTAGAGAGATGGCTCAGGCAGAATTAATGAGAAAAAACTAAAAAATAAAAAGATTTTTGAAATTGTTAAAACTCTATTCCAAAACATTCTTGAAGGATCGTCTGTAGTGCATTTTGATTTAAAAGTCTGGGTGAAGCGGGGGAATTATAGTATGGTAATTCTTTCAGGTATTTGTCATCATGAAGTTATATATGTATACATGCACAAATAGATATACAGATGTGCATATATCAGAATATTGACTCAAACCCACAAACTGCACGCCACACTACTGTGCTTTTTACAGAATGACCATTTCTGTAAATGGCCTGTAAGCCGTTAAGAAAAGTACCTGTTCATCAACCCATCTTTCCTAAGTGCCTCCTGTGTGCCAGGTGCCTTGTTTGCACTGGGGATGTCAGTCAGTAATAGTAACAATAACATATGCAGATACGACAGTTAGGAACCGCTGTAAAAAGGGGCGAGGCGGGGGAGCCTTGCAGAGCTTCAGGGTGGGGTAGGGGTGTCACACAGGTGCAAACAACAGCAGGTATAAGAGCTTACCCAAGTGTCTCAGGAATGGAGATGCAAATCCCAAGGCCTGCACGTGCTCATTTACAAGTGGGAGCTGAACTATGGCTCCATGTGGTGACACGGAGTGGTATAAGGGGCCTGGAGACCCAGAGGGGTAGGAGGGAGATGAGGGACCAAAAATTACCTGTTGGGTACAATGTACGCTGCTTGGGTGACTGCACAGTAAAAGCCCTGACTTCACCATTAAGCAGTTCATCTAGATAACAAAAAGACACTTGTACCCCCTACATCTATTGAAATGGGATTGTGAATAAACTGCTCCGAGGCAGGAGAGTATGCTGAGCAAACAGGTCCCTGTGCCTGAGGGGAGGAGTGGGAGGTGACCGGCATGGGCCGAGTCCTCAGACTTTGGTTTCCCCGAGTGAGATGAGGAGATATGGGAGGAGATTCTGGAAGAGCGGCATGATCTGCCCACCCTGTAGAAACCCCATGGCCTGCAGGAGCAGGCTCCACGGCAGCAGGAGCAGAGACGGCCTGTCACTCCTAGCTGTGCTCTGACCGTGAAGACAGCAGGGCTTGCTGGTGGACTGGACATGGGGCAAATGGAAGGGAGGGGAGTGGCCAATGCTTGCACCTGGACCCTGGAGAGTGCTGTGCTCATGGACAGAGATGCGTGGGGGCAGCCGCCAGAGATCCTACAGCTGTTCTTCATCTGGGACTCAGTATGAGTCCATGCTGGGGACAGTGGGGGCGCGTGACGTGTGTCTGTGCATGGAGGGATTACTGGCAGGGCTGGTTGGGTGTTGCTTTGAGGCTCCTGGGGGCGTCTGTGAGCCCAGTCGCCAGCTGGTCACTGACCCTGCCCCGTATCACAGGTGTACTCACTACACCCAAGCCCTCCTCATTGCACACTTTCCTGACCTTTAATTAAAAACATTTCTTTGCAGTTATTAATAATTTTGATTTCTCCAGCCTTGCAAAACTGCCAGGAGTAAGCCTTGCAGGGAGCTTAGCTGAGTGTTCCTTCATTTTATCCTTTTAGAAGCCCTGTGGGTTTCTGTATGTGGGAAAGCCTCATTGCACTGGTGTTAGGGCCTGATCTGACTGAAGAGGACCGTACCTAACTCTTCTGTTACCCATAACTATGACCATTTTCCAGATTAATATCATGCTTGAAAGTCATGTGTTTTACCACGTACATTTTAAGCCAAGCCCTTGACAGATGTTTTGTGATTTTCCTTTCTTCTGAAAAAGCATCCTTAAACTGTCTCTAATTCAAAAGCATCACGTTTTCCTTCATTCCAGAAAGAACTGCGTCAGTGTGTCCTATTGAGTTAAGAAAATAACCCTGTATTAACAAGGTTGTGAATTATAGTGGATTTCTGGGGATTAACCTCGTCAATGGCAGCAGCGGTGAAGATGAGAAGAGGGTTATAGAAATGTATTTCATCTTGCAGGAGAGATTCCAGCCAAGGCTAATATAACGGTCTCAGTGTGAACACAGGCCATTGAGTCAAACTCCCACCTGCTATTGAACCACGTCAAGAGGCAGGAGCTTAATGTATCAGACGTTATTTGCCATTTAGTCCCAGGCAGTAGCCAGGATCAATATCCTTAAATCAAGGACCTCTCTATTAAGCAAGCTCAGGGTCACTTGCCGTGTATGACTCTGTCCCTCTCTTGTAGGCACACGGAGCCAGGCCCAGGGCTCTGGCTCTCTATGTCCAAAATACTTCTGTTGTGATATTCTCCAAACCCCATTCTCCCTGAATTACATGGAGTCTGGAACAGGCTTCCCTGGATGTCTATGGGTCAAACATCACATATTTTGTGATTTTTTAAAAAAAATTAAGTATGAAAGGTACTTGCTTTGAGAATTATATGTTGAAATTAATTAATCAACCATCACCAAGAAAAATAACATCCAAGCCAAGAAACCAACAAGTACAGGGGAAATTCAGCATCTACGGGGAGCTGGTGAGGTTGAAAGCACAAAACATACCTCCAGCACATGAGCTACGGTGTAGTCACTTCCTAAAATGCACCACCAGCTTTAGGAAGTGTACCCATGTATTAAAATCTCTTCTTGGCATTGTCCTCGGTGAGAAATTTATAGGGAATACGCAGTGAATTCCTGAGCAATGTAAGGAGCCTAGGAACCACAATTGTTCTTGTTTGTTTCTTTAATAAAAGTCAAGTTCAGGGTTGCACTGGCTCTGACAGAGACAGTTCTACTGGGAAGCAGGGGGATGGCTTGCTCATGTAGCTTCTTGGATGGGAGGACCCTGCACATTCAATGTTATTAGAAACATTAAGTAACAAATTAAATATTAGAAAATATCATTTCATATTAAATTAGACCAAAAATATTATGAGACAGACTATAAAACTTAAGTGAGTTTCCTGATAAAGGATCCTATGGAAGACATTAGCAAGGAATTTGCATACAGGTTACAAAGAGGGGGTGTTCCAATAAAAGCCCTAATGCCCCATATGGGGAATCTGTCTACTGGAAGGCTCTTTCTGCTTTTTAAGATCTCTTGGTATGATTTGATAAAGATTCAAAAGAAATGTAAAAGTCCTTGGAATTGGACTGCTGTTGTACAATGTGGTTCACAGTTTCAGTTTCAGAGTTACTAACATGAAAGCTCATATCTCTGAAGCACCCTACTGGCACCTGTTCATCAGGTTACTCAGCTCTTCAATGATGACATGGAGGCACCAGAAAGTCAAGAAACCTTCTGAGGCTGCCTGACTGGAAAGTGGTGGGTGGCTCCAAACCCCGGGATCTGTGCTCCACAGTTGTTGGGCTGGATCCTCTGCCTACCCACAAACTTTTAAAAACTAAACTTGCACTTAACTTTTTGAATTGTGATGAAACAGTGAAAAATGCAATTAAGGCCAGTGTGTGCTTTTTGTCACATAAAATCTTTGGTTTGGAAACCCATGCCTCATTTTTAACAAATGAAAAAATTGTCGGAGAAACTCCAGAGCTAGCTGGCGGAAGTTAAATCCCCTGGATTTGTGTAGCTGGCCTGAGTTTAGGTTGTTATTCAAGGAATCCAATTGGGGGTTTGCTTTTCTATAACAAAGATAAATTAGATTGACTCCTATGATGCTGCTATATGGAGAAAACTAATAGAAGGAAAGGATTTAGCAACAACAGGAGTGGGCCTCCAGGGTGGGTGGGAATTCATTGACTCAGTGGTACCTTAGTCAGCATAAATGTGATTTCACAGATATGAAAATAGTCTCACACACATCAGCCAACAGTCACTGTGACTTTTCAAGCACCCAGCACAAGTCAGGTCTGTGTAGAGGGTGCCCTGCCCATGTGAGGCCCACACCATACTAATAAGGACAGTCAGACACTACCCTTCTCCACTCTGGCTTCAGCTCCAAGGATCTTGATCATTAGGACACTTTGCTTCCTAGATAGAAAGAGAAACACAGCCTAATTTCACATCAAATGTGGGCACCTGCAAATTAAAGATGTTTGCAATGTGCCCATCAGTTTTTCCAAACATCCAGTTTGCAAGATTCAGCAAAAATTTACTGAGCAACTTTTGTGTTCACTGCCTGCTATAAATTGCAATTCTGTGGTGGTGAAGACATGGTCCTCACTGCATTGGGAAAACTGTAAATGGAAGGCGTGGCTCGTTCCCACCAAGAGGTGCAGGAAGATATTCACGTAAGGCAGATCAAAAAAAGTGGAAACATAAGGCAGCCAGGCAGAGAGGAGGAGGCCAGTATGGTCAGAGGGGAGGGAATTGAGATAGAGGAAAGTTACTTAGGTAATAGAATTTTGGATAGAATGGAAACACTTCTCCAAGCTATCTAAAATAGAGGTATTTTTAATGTTCTTAGTCTCCTTCAATAAATAACTTGCTGAGCGAAAACTCGAGGTAATAAGGTACATTCATGTTCTATTGCAGTCCAGATCAAAATTGGACAGGATTGCAGAGAAGGTCAAGGAAATAAACAGACTGAATGTAGATTTGGTTATTCCCAAGGTTGAGCATGCTGAATTAATGGCTGTGGCATTTAAAATGCATGTTCCCCATATGATGAGGGCAAAATGAAAGGGGCTTAGGAACCGTGTGTTTGACCCTATTTTGCAGGACCGAATAAATGTTGGCATTTGACCATCGACCTTTACCATAAAAACTGCTGTTTATCCACTCAGCTGCAGAAATGCTTTCACAGAGTGTGTTTCTCACCAGGGTTTTTAAATATTTACATCAGCTGATTAATAATTTATAGATGGCATTCTCGACCTCAGACTCATGAATAATTGACATGTTCATTTAAGATTTGCAACTGTTCTGGGCAATGATAAAGTACCATGGCCTAAGTTTCTCCAGCATTTCAACAGGGAAAGTTTGCAATGAAATCAAACTGTTGTTTGGTTTTACAGAGGTTGAAAATGAAGATTAAAAGTAAACAAGAAAGGATAATCATTGTATGTGCCAGGAGCTCTCTCCACTGAGAAGGGAGTAACCAGCAGGGAGAGAGACCTCAGACCTCCCATCATCACTGACAAGGATGTTTTTATTTACTGTGTTTTTAGATGAAGGAAAAGGGTTCAAGAAATCTGATCAAATTCCACATTGCCTCCCTACCTTATTAATTAATTAAAATTATAAGAATATTAAGATAAAATGTATATGTGTGCATATGTGTTTATGCACACACTCTGTGTTTACATTGTATATGAAATATATTAAGATATATTTCTAATCCCTATCAGTTATTCAATGCATAATAATTATTTTATGGTAGTATTTTCAAGAAAAGCAAACTGATTAAAGAAGTAATGAGAACTGGTTTAAGTACTTGTGTGGCAGCCATTTTCTTTGTCTAATTGGTAACAGCAAAATATTCATTTTTAACATCACTTTTATCAGGGGACTGGATGTTAGTTTTTTGCAGTTTAATGTCAAAACAATTTTTCTCTTTCAAAATAAAAATGTCCAGCCTAGCAATTTTAGAATAGCTATAGTGACTTTAAAAAAGAGAAGAAAAGAGAAAGAAGAAGAAGAATAGTTAATGTAACTTTTCATAAAATTGTTCTTGTTTCCCCTGGGAATTTGATGTGGAAGTTTGAAGGGGCACAGTCCCCTGCACCCTTGTAAGGGGAATCAGTCTCATTTGTGCTCCTTGAGGTCTGAGGCCCTGAGGAGGAACACTTCTAGTACTTGGGCTAGATGTGAGTTTGGGGGGATTTTCACGCCCAGCTAGCAGAAGCGGCCTTGCTGAAATGCCCTAAAGGAAAGAATGTGCTGGAGGGCCCCGCCAAGTCACAGCTGGCGATTAATCACCTGCCTGGGGCAGTGGGCCTGTGCATTTTGTTTTCTACTTCAATGTACACAATAACTTTCAGAATCATACAGGGAATTAGGTAAATGGAACAGACAACCCAGCGCCTTTGTGGATTATCTCCATTGTTGTTTATCTCCAAATAGAATATTCTTAGTTTAAAAAGGTGTGTAGGTGCTTTGCTGTATTAATGCAAACAAGGAATGTTTATGGCAGATTTTGTTGCCTTTTGTGTTCTTTATTCTTGGTTATTGTTATCTGACAATTTGTGGTATATAAGAATCTTGGTAAAGATGGGTAGTTGCTGAATGCCTGAGTGAGCTTCAGCCATTCCCTTTTCAAATCAATCATTTTGTTTGCATTGCTTCCTTTGCGTCATTGACTAAGTAGGTTAGTGAACAGCAACTGAAGTTCACTTAGGAGTCCCCTCCATAGCTGTGTGGCCATGGATAACATCATGAAAAAGACGTATTTTGAATCTGTTTTCCTACCTTTACATGTAAATTCCCCCATTTCCATCCCCTGTGACCACATCCTATCAGCTACATCATCTTTTCTCTTTGATTTGGGGGTCCTCTACTGGGACATCTTATTCATAGCTTCTTTCTGTTCCTTTTAATTTACAAAATGGCTCTCTAAGCCTTGTCAAGTTAATGATGGAAGAAGTTTTTATGCAACTGTGATTTCTGGGGGTAAACTCAGAACTCCTGTGATTCCAAAGACTAATGTTTCAAACGTGGTGACAGGACACCAGGCAGGGGTTGCTTAGTCACCCCATGTCATGCCATCTGAGCTGGACTTCTTGTCCCCCACTCAGAACATACTGGATGATCCTGCCCATGAGGCATGGGAAGTGGGGGCACCACCTCGGCATGTTTGGCTGGAGTCTCTGGGTTCCACCAAATGGCTCCACTCATGCTCCAGCATCCATGCAGTTCCTCCTGGGTCTTCTGGACTGGTGTGTCTTGCTCTTGTCTTCCCTGGCTGTGTGGAAACGCTCTTGGCTTCCAACTCCAGGGCTTGCTGTTCATTGCAAGTTTTCTTTGCCTGTTCAATCTCTTGTTGGTCTTCAAATAGCCCATTCTGTTGACTTCAACTCCTCCATCAGAACATCTATTGATACTTCTGGGCACCTTCAGTTCTGTCTGTCCATGTCTGCAGATAAAAGAGGTGGGAATTGGTCAGGTCTGACCACAAACAGAAACCACGAACTTTAAAATACAGGAAGCTGATCCAGGGGCATGAACACACATGGGAAGGCCAAGCCTTCAAGGGGAACAGTGCTGCATTGTGACAGGGACACAGACATGCCACCTCTCTCTCAGTTGATGAGCTGCCAGGGTTAGGGGCTGCAGTCATGATGCAGAAGAGAAGACCCCAGTGGAAGGGCGTGAGTTAGGGGGAATGTGCAATTCCAGAGATGCCACCGGGGGTAGACAAAGAGGGGCAGAAACACCTTGTCACCCTCTCCTCCCACCTTCAATGATCCTCCAGTCCCCTGTTTGTGCTCAGGGGGAATCAGCTGACACAGGATCTGGGGCACGCAGTCTGCAGATTGGGGACCCCGTGCTGAAGATGACAGCCAAGGAAGAGGAGGATGGTTGGGCCTGCTTGCAAAGAGCCAAAGCCCAACAATGTCCCACTGCTACCACTGCCTCTCCAAGGGGGGACGAGATACTTCAGTCCACCTGCCCAGGGTGGAGGCTCAGAAGAGATTGGGTTCCATTGTTTTGGCAAGTAAATAAAGGTAACGAGTTAGAATGTATACTATAATTTGTCCTGAAAATATAACATGATATGAAGCCTATTTGAATATGTTCTTTAAACTTACATAAATATATTTAATGTGAAGAGACTTAAACATGAGCCCCTTATTTTATAAGAGGGATCATTTACTACCACCAACATTTTGGACACATAATTCAGTCACACAGACTTTGATCACTGACATTTAAGATGAATCTCTTGGAGGTTTGTGGTCAGAGGGACTCCTCTCCACTCCATTTGCCCAGAGGATACCAGTCCTTTACTCCAGATATCGGGTGGCAGTATGCTCATGGGATATGGGCATCTTGCTCAGACTCTGAGCAAGAACAGTCGTGACAAGACCAAGAGCTGCGTGTCAGTCAGGCTCAAAGGCAGGATCCACACAGATGTTTCAAGAAGAAGGTCGCCTAACATGGGAGCTGGGCACTTTTGACGAGCATCAAAAATGGAGAGGAACCATGGTCAGGAGGCTCCCAGACTGTCCCCAAAACACAGGATGGGGCCACGCAGAGTCAGAGAGCTGCGTCTAAACACAGAAGTGGGGGTTCCTGCCGCTGGACCACCTGTCTCACTCCATTGGTAACCTCAGCATGAGGAGGCTCCCGCTGAATCCTGCCTATGACACTGCCAGCTGCATGTCCGGCAGTCTCTCACCAGGATTCGTCTGTGAGGGCATCTCAGAGCCGCAGCCTGCAGGAGTCCAGCCCCTTCAGTACATGGAGGAGAGGTGAAAACACTGGCTGAGTGCCAACAGACAATAATTAACACATTTGACTTTTTAATTACTCATATTATATACACATAGAGGTAGTGTACAGTATAATGTTTCGATATCCACATGCAGTGTGGAATGATTAAATCAAGCTAATTAATGTATCTATAATCTCACTTACCTATCACTTTTTGACTGAAATGTAAGGGTAAGGCTACTGTTAGACTTTTAGGAAGAAAACCTAATACCCTGATAAAAGATATGTTTGACAAGAGACTCTCTTATCTCTTTTGGAGAAGGCTATGAAGTCTAGAATTCAGGTTTCATCTTGGGATCCTAAAGGCTCAATATCCCAGGTAAAGCAAAGAGACTAAATAGTAGTAGGATGGCCGTCAGACAGCTCACCTCCAAACTTCAGGCGTGCGAGACAGCGAGCCCTGGCTGCTGGTTATGTGTTCCCTAACAGGAAAGGAAAAAAAGCCCCTTTTCTCATAAGGTATCTATTTCACTGAGACAGCTTGTAAACCAGTGCTATGAAACTCACAATAAATAGGTGATAATAAATTTTGAAACCCAGCTGATGTCACAAAGAAATTCTTTAAGTCCTTTTCTTTAGATTATTCTGTGCAGCCCAGTGATTCAAAATATGCACAAAATTTCTTGTACATAGCACTGACCTTCCACTTTCCAGACATTTCTAGTTTTGACTTTGCAATCTTAAAAGTGACTTAGTGTCTCTTATCTCAAAACCATTCTTCCAAAATTAATATATGCCTATGATAAGAGCTCTGCCCTCTTTCAAATATTAAATTTGAGGTAGTTTATAGCACTCCTTCTGATTAAAAAAAATGCTTATGCTGTAGATTAATATAATTTGCATGCCAAATTTCCCAGCAGAAAAATCCCTCCTGTTTAACACATCTGTATCACCATCTGTTGTAATAACCACCGTTTGTGAAAAACATAAAATCCACCAATGCTTGCCACCATTTCTCTTGGGATGAGGTAGATTTAGACTGACACATGTATCTTCCTATCTGTCTGTCCATCTGAAAGGCATTTTCTACTTCAATGTTTACCACATGCCATTTTATGTTTAAAAGTAAATACGAGGAGAGTATAGTTTTGGAAACGCCGTCAATCACAGAGACCGCATGGTCTGCCTGCTGTGCACCCTTCCCAGGGCCACATGCCCGACCGCAGGGGGGACGACATGTCTCAGGGAAACAGGCTTTGCTGGGAGAGGCCAGCATGTGACCTGAGCTGGGTACTTTGCCTTGCAGAATCCCTTCTCTATGTACGACATGGCAATTGGGGAGCAGAAGAACTTTGGGTGTTGACTGATACTCCACGGTCAGACCCTGTTCTTGCAGGTGGAACATAGATCCCCAGACAGCTAAGCTCACTTTCACAAAACCACAATTGTGTTCTCCACCCTCTGTGAATGAAACAGCCATGTCGAGGGCTCCCCACTTTAAATAAATTGTAGGTTCCAACTGCAGGTGCCAATTTTGTTAGACCTTGTTTTTAATTTCTCTTTTGTTTATAAAATTATTTTTATCGAGATAAAATATATAATTTACCATCTTTACTTTACCATTTTAAGTGTACAGTTCAGTAGGACTAAATAAATGTACAGTTTCTCCCCTTCATCTTTCTCCAGCCTCACAGACCCTGGTCACCATGAATCTACTCTCTCCCGCCCGTGAGCGGCTCCTGTGCAGAAGATCTTTCTTTCTGTGTTTGGCTTCTGTCTCTGAATATAATGGCCTCTAGTTCCATCTGTGCTGAAGCACATGGAAGGGCTTTATCCTTTTTATGGCCGAATAACATTCCATTGTGTACACACACCACAGTCTCTCCCTCCATCCATCCATTGACAAGCACTTAGTTTGTTCCCTACCTTGGCTATTGAGAATATAGCTGCACTAAACACTGTCTGCAGATGTTTCTTTGCTATATTGATTGTTTTTACATATGTCTAGCAGTGGAATTGCTGGATCATATGGTAGTTCTGTCTTTACTATTTTGAGGAACCTCAGGGCTGTTCTCTATGGTGACTGCACTAATTTATTTTCCCACCAACAGCACATAGGTGTTATCCTTTGTCCATGTTTTTAAAAAGCCCTAAAATTTACATGAAACCATGGAAAATCCAAAACAGCCAACACAATTTTAAGCAAAAAGAGGCATGCTGGAGTCATCAACTATCTGATTTCAAATTTTACTTCAAAGCTATAGCAACCAAATGAACATAGTACTGGCATAAAAGCAGACACACATACCAGTGGGATATAATACAATCCCCAGATATAAATCCATGCATTTACAACCGACTCATTGACAACAAAGTTACTAAGAGCATACATGGGGAGCAAAATAGTCCTTTCAATAAATAGAGCTGGGAAAACTGGGTAACTACATGCAGAAGAATGAAACTAGACCCTTATCTCTTGCCATATACAAAAATCAAATCAAAATGATTAAAGACTTAAATACAACACCTGAAATACTAGAAGAAAATGTCAGGAAATCTCTAGGACATTGACTTAGGCAAAGACATTTTGTCTAAGACCTCAAAAACACAGGCAGTCAAAGCCAAAATAGACATTTGGGACCACATCAAGCTAAAACTCTTCTGCACAAAAGGAAATAATGAACATAGTGAAGCGGCAACCATCAGAGAGCAGAAAACATTTGCAAAATGCCCACCTGACAAGGGATTAAAACCAGAATACATAGGGACCACCTCAAACAACTCAATAGCATAAAACCCCAAATAATTCCATTAAAAAATGGCAAAAGATATAAGCAGATATTTCTCAAAAGAAGGCACACAAATGGTCAACAGGTGGATGAGAAACGATCAACATCACTAATCATCAGACAAGTGCAAATCAAGAGCCTGATTTTAAAATTAAATTGAAAGTTTTGATGAGGATAAAAAACTCATCGGTTCAGTGCAGATAAATAGGCTGTGCACTGCTTGGAAGTTCGGCCTCGTCTTTCAGTGAATGACTCATGCAGGGAATCCTTAATCATCTACAAGTAACTGAAACGAATTTAGCCTCTGTGTTATTATTCAATGGAAGCAACTCTATCCCCCAGGGGCCTTAGCTATGCAATGAATGTTTGTGCCCTGCCCACCCAAATTTGAAGTTCAACGAACAGTGTGATGGTTTTTGGAGGTGGGGCCTTTGGGAGGAAATTAGATCATGAGGGTGAAGCTCTCACGTATGGGATCAGTGACATTTTAAAACTGCTTTGTCCCCTCCACTGTGTAAGGTTATAGTGAGAAGTTTTCACCAATGAACCAGAAACCCACCAGTGCATTGATCTTGGACTTCCCAGCCCCTAGAACTACGAGAAATAGATTTATGTTCTTTATAAATTACCCACTTTCAGGTATGCTGTAATAGCAGCCCCAAATGGGTTAAGACAGTCAGTAAGGCATCTTTTTCAGTTACTTTGCTAAAACTTGCATGGACTCTGTTACTATGACGCTTCATTTTCAGTTCTGAGAACTTTCATTTCTTTCAAATTGGGGTATTCATTTTTTGTGACTACTGTAATAACGTACTACAAACTTGGTAGCTTAAAGCAATAGCAATTTATTATTTTATAATTTGAGAGGTCAGAAATTCAAGATAAAGGTGTTTAGCCCTTGAACAACTCAGAGGATAATCATTTCTTTCCTCTTGTAGGTACTGATGGTGCCTGCCATCCTCAGCTATGGCCACATTGCTTTATTGTCTCCTGACCCTCACGTGGCCATCACACCTGGGCCTTAGAAGTGTCCCTCTGCTTCTCTTATAAAGCCAATTATGACACCACCTAGCCTCCCAGGTAATCTGGAATAATTTCCTCTCCTTGAGATCCTTAACTACATTTGCAATAACCTTTTTTCCAAGTAAGGTAACATTCATGGGTTCTGGACCTATCTTTGGGAACCACTATTGGTGACCCCAGTGTCTTCCTTCTTTCACATCAGTCTTGTCATTCTGCACCTTCTTTGAAAAGTTAGAGTTGAACCAACATCTGAATCTTTTATTTTTCTTATATTTTATCTTTCCCCCATTTGTTATTTTTTGCTCTCCTATGAGTGTTTTCTCTCCATTTTTTTCTTCTCATAATCTTCCACTGATTTGTTTTTATTTCTGATTAACATAAGGCTACATACAAATGCTTGTATTTGTAAGGCAAAGTTTAAGTTGTAGCTGTGTCCCTCACACAGGAAGTGTGCCACACACCCTCACGTTGTTCCCACTACCAAGGAACCCGCTGACTTTCCTCCCCTTCTCCCTCCTTCTTGGATTCAGTTGAATTTTTCCCTCATGTGAGCACAGTGTTTTCTTTTTTTTTTCTAGAAAGAGTCTCATTTTGTCACCTTCAGTAGAGTCACGGCAACGTCTAACTCCTGGGCTTAGGAGATTCTCTTGCCTCAGCCTCCCGAGTAGATGGTACTACAGGCACCTGCACAAGGCACAGCTATTTTGTTGTTGTTATTGCAGTTTATCTGGGGCCTGGTTCGAACCTGCCACCTTTGGTATATGGCACCCTACCCACTGAGCCATAGGCGCCACCCTAGCACAGTGTTGTGAATCTATAAGTTTAAAATTAGTTCTGAGCACATATGATGCCTTCCATTCCTGTGATATGTTACATGGGAGAGTGTGTACCTGTTTGTTCAGGTACTAACAAGGGATATAAAATCTCCATCTTTTTATGGCTAAATAATATTCCATAGTATACATTGACCATAGTTTATCAGACCATTCATGTGTTGAAGAGCACCCATGTTCTTTCTACATCTTTGTGGTTATGAATTGGGCTGCTGTGAACATTTGAGTGCAGGTGTGGCTATAGGGAAATGACGTTTTTATTTTGCATAGGTACCTAAGCACAATTGCAGAATCCACTGATGTGTCTTAATGTGTGCAGCTATCACACCCAGTTTCTCTCTCTGACGTTCTTTTTCATGCTGAGCTGTTTCAGTTTCATGGGTGTTTCTCTCTGAGTTCTTTTCTCATGCACTTTCTCTCTTTGTGCTGGGTTCTGTTTTACTGTGTGTTTTAGTTTCTCAGTTTCATTTTTGAGGCCTTCCTCAAACATCTGCTGATGTTGGTCAGCTGTTTGTGTTGAGAAATTGGGCAGAAAATAAACACAACAGATGTTCTTTGCATATGTGCATGTACTGGGCAGCTTGTAAACTGGTGACTTTCACCGTTCGCTGATACTGTGGGAAACAGTGCTAGAGTTCTCTGGCTCAGCCCTCAGACCTCACCTGTCAGTGAAACCTGGGCAGGCCTGGCTGTTCTGAGAAGGGCAGGGCATCTTTTCCTGGAGGCCTCAGTCAGGACACTGTCTCCAGCCCAGGGCCTCATCCCTTATCAGTGGGGCCCCAAAGGCACGTGTCTTTCTGAGTTCTTCCACAAGGTACGTGGATGGCTCACTCGTAATCGGGGTTTATCTAAGTCTGTGCTTCCTCAGGTCGGATAAGTCAGGGAGTCCTCCTCATTCCCACGCTTTCTTCAAACTGTCGGAAATCTCGGTGTCTGCTGCTGTTTTCAATTCTCTTTTCTTTGTGGGCTTATAGGTTTCTGTTAATTTTGGTGATATTTGAAAGAGAAATGAAAATGAATGTCTCTGCTAAATATATTGCATTTAACTCTCTCCAATAGTTTATATGACAGTTGCCCCAAGGTGAAGTCTGTCTGTCTCCCTGCCTTTCACTATCAAAGCTGTCATGATGTGCACCATATTTGGGTATCAGTATTTGCTTCATATCTTTGTGTCTTAAAGTGTAACCCTGAAGGCGGGAAGGGAGCCCTGTTGTTCTTAGACACTCAGCGTTGTGAAAGGCGTCTGGCACAAGACAATAAATGAGCAATGTGTTGAAGTCATTGGCTCAGTCGGCCTTTGGGATGCGTCGTGAGACAAGTGACGGCTGACTATAAGGCTAAGAACATCACGGAGCTCGTGATACATGGGCCAAATTGCTTTCCAGGACACTTTTTCACATGGAAGTGTTTTGCAAGGTTTTATTTCTTCCTCCTATAAGAGGTCAAAGCTAAGTACCAACTTATTTTAGTTCCCTATGCCTTCCTCAAACATTTGGCACATTTGAGTCTGCCTGCCCCACTCTTGGGACAAGAACTTTCAGCCTCCATCTACCTATATATTACATTTATAAGATCAAAGAGACAATTATTTACTTGGAATAAAAGAAAGGTCAAAGTTTCCCAGATGTTTCACTGTGTTACCATTTAACCTTAATTTTCACTTTACATTTCTAAAGTGTTTTTCAACATATATGGGCTGAATTAACGTGGAAGGGGTCTGCTTGTCTGAGGAAACAAGCACTCACATCTGGTCACAAATCCAATGGTCTCTGTGCTTCTTTTACAAAGGGAAGGCTGAAAATACCATAGAGGAGAGCTCATGATTGAAAAGCACATGACCTTGCAGGAACACCAGGTGGACAGTGTGAGGTGCTGAGTAAATAACTTTGAAATTTATCCTAAATATATTTATTTTCACTGGAATAAAACAATATGTTGTAGGCCCTGAATGAAGACTCATGCACACCATTATGCGCACCTGAGTAGTAACGGTGACTGCATGCTCTGTGTTCTCACTGCACTTTGCATCATAGAAAGTACAGAAAACTCTTTTGACACCTGGTATAAAAAAATGCTTCTAGGGGTGGCACCTGTGGCTCAGAGTACGGCGCCAGCCCCATATACCGGAGGTGGCAGGTTCAAATCCGTCCCCAGCCAAAAACTGCCCCCCAAAAGCTTCTAGATTGATCTTTTATCAATAATACGCTCAACATGTTTGGAAGAATTTAGATAAAATCTATGCTGTTTCTTTCTGCTTCTTTTCTTCAGAGAAATGATGTGGTGTTGTGTCCCAAAGCCTGGTACTGATTGATGACCTTGGCTCCGATACCTCAGGTTAAGGTCCGACCTCAGCATTACAGGCTGAGAAATATGACTTACTGTCACACAAGAGAGCTTGAGGGTTCAGTCTTATATACTGAGTTCATAAAGTCAGAGAGGCATTTATTTACCTGGAACACGGTTAGCCTGTCCCCTATTCAGGTGTGTCACTGGGCTGTGCTGGGGTCCCTAATAAGCCAGGCCCTGTGGTCACTGCATTAAGAGAGATCACTTCTCCTCTTTGAATGGAAATTTTGTTGTCTTTGTTTTTCCATCTGGGACTCCCCCAAATCACTGACCGTCCTGCCCTGTTCCTCATCACCATTTTGCCTGATCACCAGCTGTGTGACACCAGAGCACCAGACTTGTTGCGTCAGCCTATTAGCTGGTATTTGGTGCTTTTGAAGTTACTCCAGATGGTGACTACTTTCCTTAGATATCTATGTATATTAAACAATTTACCAGTTATTAACGGACTCGGAGCCCCGCCATGCCTTACGGACTGAATTTCTATGGCACAGATGGACACGGGCCTGTTTGTCCACACTGAATGGGCATTTGCTTCTCTTCCATAACTGAACCCAGGCTCTCAGTGGGAACTGTTTTAATATTTACCACTAGAGAATATAACAGATATATTCCCACCATTTATTGACTGACATATGTGAGTAGCTTCTACCAACTAGTGCTGAAGAAAGAAGATGGCCAGTGAAAGTGATGTATTTTGATGTATTTTTCAAGCCCATCTGCAGCCAGAACTATAGACACTAAGGAAGCCCACAGAGTCTGTGCCCGCTATCTGCAACAGTTTATTCTCTGAAGACGTTCCTCACTTGAGGTCTGATGCAGACTTCACAGATGTGAATTTGTTCCACAGTCTAGAGATAACTTCACAGACAAGCCAATGGGGCATAGATAGCGTCAGAACACAATGAAAGTCAGGCGTGATCACCTGCCTCACCCACTTCTACCACATCCATATTTAGGAAACACCCCCTGTTTCTAGCGGGTTGGACAAGTTTCTTTCAATTTCACCAACTCAAAGGGATTATGCATGTCTAGAATCATGTCTGGGAGAATTTTGATGAAACTGATGCTGTTTTTTTCTTAATTTCCATTAGATGTTGTGTAGAATCGCAGGAAGTAGAGACTGCCGTGTTTTTATATGGTTTTGAGTTCAATTGCTTTGATTGTAAGAAATAATTTATTTATTTTTTGCTTACTTTTTAAAGATTTTGTAAATTACATTTTTTCTGGAAATATGTCCATTTCATCTAAATTTTGTGTATGTTAGTTTTGTGCTTTAGTAATTTCTCTTATTCATTATTTTCTATCTATCTAAATTTGTGTATGTTAGTTTTGTGCTTTAATAATTTCTTCTCTTATTTATTATTTTCTTTCTTTTACATATAGACATTTAACTTTTCTTTCTAACTACTTGCGATGCACATTCATGACAATACATTTTAGTCTTTTTATTTTCTCAAAATATATATTTATATATCCATACTTGTATTCAAAACTCTGGCTGCCTTTCACATGTGCTATTTTTATTCTATTTTGGTTCAAAACCCTTTCCATTTAATGGGTTACTTAGAAGTTTATTGCATAATTTTCAAACCTGGAGAGTTTTCCAGTTCTCTTTTTATTAATGATTTTTACCAAGTACAATGTGTTCAGAGAACAAAACGTGCATAATTTCACTGCTCTGCAATTAGTTAAGGCTTGGTATAAAATGCAATCATTTAAAAAATATTGTGTTATGTGCAGCTGAAGAACACATGATTCATGAATTACTGGGTGTACTATTCTACAAGTGTTATCGGTTTGCTGTTATCACTGCCATCTCTTCAAACAGGGTTTGTTTACCTCTATTCCTTGTGGAGAGAAGTTCGGTGAAACTTCCTGAAGCCATAGCAGATTTGTGTGGCTCTTTTAGTGCTGTAAACTTGGGCTTCATACGTTTGGAGTCTTGGTATCATTAGTTACACACTGTGAGTACTTTGGTGTATCTCTCTGATGAACTGAGGCTCTGTCATCATTACGGAGTGTCACTCTCCTTCTCCAATAACATTTTTGTCTTACTGTCCATTTTCTGCAAGATGAACACTGCACACTGACCCTTCTTGGTGAATGATTGCATGGCGTAAATTTTTGCATCATTTTTGTCCCCAAAATTTTTCTGTGCATATAGTTTTAATATTTCACGTATAAGCAGTGTGTATTTGAGATTCTTTTCCAGAATGAGGAGTTCTGTTTCATTTTGAATTGATATTTATATTTAACATAGTTATTGATACTTTGCTTTTTAAATCTCCTGATTCTTTTTTAATTGTCTTGCCTTTCGTGTCTTTCTCTTTTCTTTCCTTCTTATGGATGTATTGAAAGTATTTTATTTCATTTTTATCCATATTATATATATATAGCTTTACTCTTTTTGTGTTTACCTTAGAGATTACAGTAGTCATCCTTAACTTTTCAAAATCTGTTTTACTTTTAAACTCATTTTCAAGAAAATAAGAATATTAGTGTACATTCTCACTTACTCTTCTATTTTATATACTATTGTTGTTTGTGTTTACATTTTGTATATAGTAAAATTCCACAGAAAGTTATTCTATTTTATTCAAAAAATGTTCACATAAATTTATCACATATTTATGATTTTTGTATCATCTGTTCTCCCTGCTTTTGTGATAATATCTAGAATAGTTTCTTTTTTATTTGTAGGACATCTTTTGGTATTATATTCAATATTGCAATATTTCATCTCCATCCTTAAAGAATAGTTGTGCCTAATACAGAATTCCAGGCATATTTTTTTTAAATTGAGTTTTTGCTGGGCTGCTTGGGCAGCACACATATGCTAAACTGGGCCTCCGTTCAGATCACCCATGGTCTTCTGTCTTCCCTCATTTCTGCTGAGAAATCAACTGAGAGTTTAATTTTTACTCTTTTGAATATGCTATAATTAAAAAATGAATATGCTATATATTTTTTCTTTGGCTACTATTCTATTCTGTTCTATCTTATTTATTTTATTTATTTATTTATTTAATTATTTTTGTGGTTTTTGGCCGGGGTTGGGTTTGAACCCACCACCTCCAGCATATGGAGCCAGCACCCTACCCCACTGAGCTACAGGCTCCGCCACTTATTTTATTTTTTGAGACACAGTCTCACACTGTCGCCTTGGGTAGAGTGCCGTGGTGTCATAGTTCAAAACGACCTCAAACTCTTTGAGCTTAAGTGACTCCTGTCTCAGTCTCCCAAGTAGCTGGGACTACAGGTACCTGCCACAACACCCAGCTAGTGTTTCTATTTTTAGTAGAGATGGGGTCTCACTCTTGCTCAGGCTGGCCTCTAACTCCTGAGCTCAGGTGATCCACTTGCCTCAGCCTCCCAGAGTGCTAAGATTACAGGCCCGAGCCACTGCGCCCGGCCCTCTGGCTACTTCTATTTTCTTGGCAGTGGGTATTTCTTTACAAGTATGTTTATTTGGGGGAGTGCAGGGCTTCTTGAGTTTATTCTGTCTTGTTTTTCATTGGTTTTGGAGACGTATGGCCCATTATCTCTTCAAGCAGCAGCTCCTCCCCTTTCTCTTCCCTTCTCCTTCCGAGAGTCAGAGGGCAGATCTCTGGCCCTGCCCACTGTGCCCCACTGCTCAGCCTCTCAGCTCCCCCCCCCAGCCCCGGCATGCTCCACCATCCACCCTCTTGTGCATTTCATTCTGCTTATTTTCATGTCATCCATCCTCTGATTCACAGAATTCTCTATTCATCTGCATGCATTCTGATATTAAACCCACCTATTGTGTTCTTATTTTTTTTAGATTCAGAAACCCCACTTAGTTCTTTTTATAGTTTCCACTTTTAACCAGAATGTTTAGTCTTTATTTACTTAGTAAAAAAATTTTTTGAATATTTTAAGCATACTTTACTTTACATTTTGAATCAGACAACTCTATTATCTCAATCTCTGAGCCTGTTTCAATTGTCTGTTATTTAAAAAATGTGTTCTTTTATAGTTATTTACATGGTTGCCTGTGATCCAGTATTGGAAATCAATAATGAATAATCCAGGAATCATCTGGGATCCCTAAGTTAGTGTCATTTTTCATTTGCCTCTGGCAGGTGCCTCTGGGCATCAGTCATTCAGGGTTTTTAAAATTCAATTCTAAAGACTGTGATTATTCAAACCTGGGTTCCATCGGTGTCATCTGGCCTATTTTGAGGGTACCCACTCTCTTCTGGTGTCGCTGTTCAGATTTTGACTCAATGCAGCAGGGATGTGTGAGTGATCTCCCACAAAGCTGGCATTGGGCTTCAATTTTTGTCCCTCTAGATCTGCAAGAAGGAAAGCTTTGCTTGGTTTCTTAGTGTCTCAACTCTCCGGACTCAGCAGAGGCCCCTGCATGCAGGAAGGCTGAATGCCGAGCTCGCTGCTGAGACTCCTTTTCTCTCTTGTCCTGCCCCCAGCAGTTCAATACCTTGCTAGTGCTTCAGTATCTTCAAGGGAAATACATTCCCAGCTTTTCTAGTTGTCCTCCATGGGAACAACTGCCCGGATTACTCAGTTTGTTATTACTAAAACAATTTTTAAATAGTTTTGACATATTTGACCAACAATTGATCACAGTGATAGGATGATTAAAGGACGCAATTGAAATATCTAAGGTCAGATTTTTGCCTTCATAGACAGAGAAGAATGACCACATTGGGAATGATTTTCTTTCCAAATCTCTTCTTTATGCTTTATTTTGTAAAACAATTTTGACATCTAAACACTGAAGGTTTTCTTTAGTAGACCCAACCTCTAAGTTTAGATTCCTATTGCTTAATTATGACATCCAATATGTTCATTCCTGACATCAGCAAGGCAAGCAAACACTGACATAAACTTGCACATTCAGGAAAAGAGTATTAGAGCCCACCGCACCATGCATAGTCCATGAATGTGGAAAACTGTATTTCCAAACTAATATGCAACTCTGCCTAAGGCATACTCTAATTTTGCCACTAAATTTTATCATATCACCAAGATAAACATATAGACGACACAGGAGGCTGGGGTTGGGTGGTTTTCTTATTTGCTAACAGATGTTTAATTCAATATGGTTTATATGAATTCATAATGAGTGGTGGAAGCAATTCCCCAAGAACTTCTTTGCTAATCATCTGTCACAACAACATGGAAGACTGAACACAGAACTCTGACTCAGGCAGCCTGCTGTTAAATCTTGGATGCATGTGGATGGTTTGCCATTAATTGTGAACTCCCTGGGGCCTTCCTTCCTCCCAGTAGGGACCTGCAGTCATGTGCCTGGGCTCAACACTGCTGGGCACCCTGTGGACAAAGCACCTGCCCCAGATTGGATGAATTTGTCTCAGGAATTGGTTTTAGGATGTCTACCTCCTTGACATATTGAAGTGCATTAATATTTCACCAGAATCTGGAGCTTAGCAGGTCTCTGAACTCTCCATTCTCTCTCCTCTCCAGCCTCCCACATGCAAACCCCCAAGCTTTTCTTTAATTCTCTATTGCTATGTCGACAACACTCATTTTTCTGAATGTTTTCTGTTTGGGGGTGGGGGGTTGTGGAATACTTTTCATTCAATCATATGAAGGAGGAATTATGAAAACTCTCATAGTCCCCAATACTTATATTATTGATTATTTGCCTATTAAAAATGTTTTTAACCAATTAAAAAAAAAAAGAAAAGTTTGTGGAAGGTAGTCAGTATGTATCTTTAAGAATCAATTTCCAGTGGTCATCACAGTTCCTGGCACAGAGCTTGTGTCTCTGCTACTCTCCCGTGTCCCTCCCTGGCCCAGCAGCCCCTCATCACCCTACCTTGTGCTCATTTCCCTCGTTATTGTTTGAAACCAACTTTCTCTCCCAGCTGACCTAGAATATGCTGGGATAACCTTTAGGATTCATTCCCATGGGACCTCAGAGGCCCAACCATAGGCTCTCTGTGTTATGAAAGAGTGGATCTTAGGAAATGGATTCAACCATGTTGACCTTCATTGGGGCAATTTCATTTGGCCCCACCTATTACTCCGCTCCATGGAACTGAGATATGCTGTTCACATGTTCGTCCCTGCACCTGCCTGGCTCAGAACGAGGACGTGGTGATCACTAGTGTTTCAAAGACATGACTGCACATCCTAGGCCCATCTTCTTTTTTATAACACTTCTGGCTTCTGCTCCCTTGTTTTGGTTTTCCTTTCATAAAAACCCACAGCAGTGTTGGATGTTTTGGGGAATGGGAAAGGACAGTGCTAGGGCAGGTGTCCTGCTTCTCCCTCTGGTGCCCTGGGGTGGGGGGGCGCCACTCCCCTGGAGCCTGCTGGAGCTCCTGGCTCTGAGCAGGCAACAGCTTTGGTGGATGAGTGGTGGCAAGACTGACCTTTCTTCCTTTGTGTGCCCTGAGCTTTCAGAAGCATGAATTTTATTAAGCAACCCTAAAATTCTTCATTCTGTTTATCTCCATTTATCTTTCAAGGTCATTAGTGATTCCCAAATAGATGTCTGAGACAGGAACATGAAATCTGTGCTTCTTCATGCATTTTCTCTAAGTTTTGGCATTTTACACCAAAAAATGTAGGGTCTTTGGGACTATTCTATGTTAGCGAATCTCTTCCAGCTTCTACTTGGACCCTGAACTTTGACCTTTGGCAGTTGAAAATAGTATATAACTTCCATGAGAGCTCTTTGATAAAAGTCAGGTTTTTTAATAAAATTAAAATGGTATCTATGTAACGGCCACTCAAAAGTTTTCTTTTTGTTATCTTGGTATGTAGATATCAGTTATTCATTTTTACCAGGATCATGGTTTTTTAAAAAAATGAAGCAAAGATAACAAGTATTTATGGCATCAGGGAAGAGTGGAAAACTGATATGTATTAAGTTATGTCCTGTGTATTGTCTGCGTCTCACCCCTGGGAGCCTGGACCGTGTCAACACTGAACTGAGGCGGCAGTGAGGCGGCCCAGGGGGCAGCGTCGGGGGTCTGGCCAGGCCTCGGCACGCACTTTGCTTCCTGCCCTGCCTGCATCGTGACCAAGGCAGTCCAGGATGAGAACAACTCGTCTCCTCCCCAGGACACCCAAGGGACATGCTTGGGACGCCAGAGAAGAAAGGACAGCTCTAGATTACCAGGACTGAATGTCTATTTTCCTTTCGTTTTCTTCTACTTTTTAAATCCTGTTTTCTTTTTCCTTCTTTCTTTCTTTTCTTTTTCTTGTTTCTCCTTCCCTTTATTTTTATTGTTCCTTGCAGTATTCCCGTCTTCTTACTTTTTGCCTTACTACTCATATTTTGCTTTATCTTTCCTGTTTGCTTAATGTTTACTCTATCATTTACTTTTTCTTCATGTATTTTTTTATTATTATAGAGATTTTACTTGAAAGACACACTGGTTCTCAGGGACTGCAGTTAGGAATGAAGCTCTTAAGATGTGATAGTCTTTGCTCCAATAGTAGATAGACCCAGCACCACGGGAAGGGGCAGGCAGGTTTCACGGCACAGCATCCTCCTCTCAGCAGTTACCAAGGTGTAGCCCCCACCCCCAGCCTCCATTACCCCCAGATGTAAAGCAGATTTAGTGTGTTAAGAGGTGAGTGGTGCTCCCACTGAGAGGTCTAGCAGTCTCCCTGCCAATTCCCATCTCTCCAGGTGCAGGTATAGCCCCACAGGCCGGGGTGAATGCAGGTGTCCTCCGTGTAGTAATGGGACTCAGAAACACTGCTCTGGGAAAGCAGAGCTCAGTACCCCAGGCATTTCCCATGTGGCCGTCCGCCGGTCTTTCTGTCTCCTGGCCCCTCCCTCATACCCATCATCTCTTGCTGCATGGACAGATGTTTCTAGCCTTGCAAGTCAAGACAACGTCTTTTTTATTCAATGTGACTCATGTCGTATTCTCTGGAAACATATAATAACACTGACCTCTCATTCCAAACATCAGGTTTTGAATTCTGAGTCTGACATTTTGGGCTAAGCATGTCCCTTCCTTGGGCCCCAGTTTATGCATCTATCCATTGTGTGGGTTTGGTTAGGTCCCTTCCTTGACCTAGAATCCATGCATCTCTACCAGGAGTGCCGGGAACCGGCATACACAGTCCCTCTCGTCCAGATCCCTGTGCATGTGGCACTGGAGCACACTCTTCTCATGACTGATAGGCAGGCAGACAGGAGGATTGAGAAGGGCCCTACATACTCATGATTCGCTTACCTGGGCCCCCATGAAGGGACACGGCCTTCACTGTCATGGACAAGACAGAGTGGCAGCGAAGTGACACTGCGTTTTGCAGGAGTCAGTGGACTTGAGCAGTAGCACGCATGCCACGGCAGACAGGAAAATCCTACCCTGACCAGAAAATTGAGCATTTTAGGAGAGCAAAAGCATCCTTGCATACCGTCAGATTCCTGCTAGCTCAGTCCTGAGAGCCTCACAAAGAACTTGAAAAACCTGCGGGCAGATAGACAAGGTTTTCAAAGACATGCAGAGAAAACCCAGTATATGAAAGTGCTTAGCAGTGAGGGTCCCATGGCCTCCTGTGCAAGAGACATCCCGGGGGACAAGAACGGTCACCCCAAAATGTGTACAGAAGCCTGACACTTACACAGGCATTGTAACATTAGCAACTAAACAGACAGCGTTAGGTGTTTAAATAGTGACCCTTCTTTAACTTAGACATTGTGTAAATTCCCCTCTGCTTAGTCTGACAGTTATTTTCTTCTCCCAGAACCTTCCCTGTTCCAAGAGAGGCTGAGCCTTGGTCGAGAGAGCCTAAAAGTAGGACAAAGAGACTCAGAGAGAGGGAAAAAGCCCTATTTGACAATTTTGCTTGAGGCTGGCTGTGGTTATACAATTTCATTTATGTAACAAGGAAAAGATGAAAAGGTCACAGATAGGAAAGATTATTTTATGGAGAAGATATATCCATTGAGAAAAGAACAAGAGAAAATGGTCTTAAACTAGAGTTTGGAAGAGGTGGGTTGAGTGTTCCATAATTATTTAAAGCCTATAACAAAACAGGTTGTTACAAACACTTTTGTTTTAGTAATGGCACCTCAACTCTTGTTTTTGTTTTTTTGTTTTGCTCTTAAGGGAGATGGCAGAATGGAATTGTAGGTTCCATTACTTCTCACGATGGGGATAGAGTTTGAAGGCATCGCCTGGTGGTTACATAGGCTGCGTCCAACCTTCTGCACACTTATGGCTCACAGCGAATAGGATTTTGAGTCATTGTAAATATCTGCACTGATCTAAATATTGATTCATGTAGAGAAAAGTACAAACATCGCATTTAAGATATTAAATGAGACCTTACATGTGGATGCTCACAAATGGGAGGCACAGTTGTCAAGAAGAGGACCTCGGTCTCCCAGCACGTCCCATGGAGCTGCCCAGTGTGTGGTCACAGTGAGGGAAGAGCCGACCAGTGCCTGGAGCTGTGCCCGGGTCCACCAGCCCACATGCCCTGGCAGCAGCCCTGTCACCAGGGCTGAGTTGGGGCCTGGCTCTGAGGTGGGAGCAGGGAAGTCAGCCACAGTCAGCCAGAGAATCTGACTGTGTCACATCCAGATTCTCTAGACTGGAACGTGTTTTACCACACCCCATGTTCTGCTCACTCCCTCACCTCTTTCAGGTCTGTACTCAGATGCCAGCTACCCCGAGAAGCCATCCTTGCCCAATAGATTTAACTTACAATACCCTTCCCCACACTGCTGGCCCCCATGCCAAGATTTCCTCCAAAGTATCTGTCATCTAAAGTCCAGTCTAAAGTTCATTCATTTATTTTATTTGTCATCTGTCTTTCCATCTGAGGGCTGTGTGCATGTAATTCACAGGACATCCTGGTGCCTGCCGTAATACCTGGTGGTTAACATGGGTTTATCGCATAAATGAAAAGATAGCAATCACAAAGATTGTAAATATACAAATTGAATCAAGAAGAACACCTCCTATGAAGGAAAATCAAAATTGTTCTAAACGTGGAGAAGCTCAGATAATTAACAATGAAATCAAGAGTATAAAATTTCTTCCAGAGTGACTCACTGGAGTACAGTGTGTATGTGTGTGTTTGTGTGTGTGTGTAAGTGCGTGTTCATGCCTGTGTGCATTTTACTTAGAAACTGTAGATAACACTTAAATAGCAAGAAGATGATAGAGAAAAATCAATTTTTGTGATTGGAGACTGTTTAATTAGAAAGGCAAATATTATCTTGAAAATCAATTATATTTTGAGTACATAAAGGTGACTAATAATAATAAAATGATGGAATAGGCCAGGCACAATGACTGTGCCTGTAATCCTAGCACTCTGGGAGCCCAAGGCAGGAAGATCAATTGAGCTCAGGAGTTTGAGAGAGAGGCCCCATGCCTACTAAAAATAGAAAAACTAGCTGGGCATTGTGGCAGGTATCTATAGTTCCAGCTGCTTGGGAAACTGAGGCAAGAGGATCACCTGGGCCCAGAAGTTTGAGGTTGCTGTGAGCTACGATGCCATGGCACTCTACCCAGGGCAACAGAGTAAGGGAAAAAAAAAGGGATAAACTGTTTTGCAAAATAAGAATGCATTAATAATTTTATTCAAAGGTAAAAATTTTTTTATATCTCAAATATAATGGGGTTTGTCTTTCAGAAAAGAAAATTAAAATCACAGCTGTTAAAGGCATTTTATAAATTCCCTGACAAACATTTGTTTAATAGGTCTTTAGATCTTTCTGCAAACGTAACTAAAGACAGTATCAATTAAGGTGTTTACTATTGTGAACCCCAAATATTTATTTATTCATTTGGTTTACAGTCCAGATAGCTATTCATTTACCCATTCATTTAGTTACTCAGCCAAAAAATCTTCATTGGTCGCTGGATATTTAGTGAGGGCCTATTATGTGCAAGGCGCTATACTATACTATTTAGGATAAAAGAAATTGGCTCCCCGTCTTGAGAAATTTGGGGACAAACTACTTTAGCACTCACCTTGCTAGCCCCTGAAATCTGAACACACACTGTGTTCTCAGCCAGAATGGGAAAATGTGGTCCCCAAGGAAGAAGAGGGGTGTACTTGGGGGTAGCCTGGGGAAGTTAACACTTCCAGAGAGAATGCCATGTGGAGGCTAGGAGAATGGGTTTGGCCACTCTGCAGTGGGTACTGAGCACTAGTTGAGAGTTTAGATTTGATCCATGAAACATACCAACATCTTGGCACTGATACAACATGTCAAAATGACAACGACGTTATCTAGCCTTGATGGATCTGACCATCTGGGTTGCTGTAAGAGGCAATGTTAATCCTATAGTACTCACCCAAAATAATGCAAGAAAAGCTTGCAAGATGTTGAATTTTTGTAGTAGTAATTAGGCTGGGCATTGTTTCCAATATGTTTGATTTATAATGACAGGTAGCCACCTCAGCAGTGGCTAGAAATAGAAAGTAATTAGTACGAGACACATGGCAATTGGCCCAAGCCTGCAAATGAGATTATTCAGGGAATCAGTGTTCCATTTGAATAATAAGCTCTCAGGGTCTGTGTGATATTCTGCTGGTTTGCAAGGGTTCTAGACAAACAGTTCCAGGGCCGGATGTTCTGAGAGAGGCAGAGCCATCCACCTGCAGGTGCCCACAAAATGCTATGATGTGCCAAGCTCTGTTCATGGTTCAAGCAGAAAAGTAATTTCTGCTAGCAATTGGAGGCTGAAAATCACAGACAATGTACCCTTTCAAATCAAGTTTTCTGCTATTTCTCTATGCTCTGCTAAATCTCCATTTGCTTTTTGATAAAGCAGGTAAAGATGGGTCTTTCAGGAGGCAGCTCAGGAAACACAGGGCCCTTCTGGGCTGGGGCCTTTTCTGGTCCCACCTCCAACAGCACCAAGTCTCAGGAGAATGGACAGCCACCAAGGGCCTTGCACATGACTTTCTTCACCAAAGTAGGTCCTGAACAGAATGGACCAGATGGGGCAACTGACAGGTGCTTGAAAAGTGGGACTCTCCTCCTGTGCTGGGTTAGACCTGGAAGGTGCAGCTCAACTGGGAACTCCTTTTCCAGCAATCTGGTTGGTCACCTATTGTGTGTCAACAGTCTCCAACTAAACTATGACTCCCTTGGGAAGAAAATGGGGATACTAGGGGATGTGAGGAGCCAGGTATTTCCCAACATGTGTGCATTGGATCAGAATTTGCTACTACCCCAGCTCAGCACAAACATAGTACAAGAAAGAAAACTGACTCCATTGATCCCTTTAGAAAATGTCACCTTCCTGCCCTGCACAGGCGATGCTGGCTCCAAGGATGCAGGTGAATGCACCCAGATCCAGCATGTCCTCTTAGAGTCAGCCCTTCGTGCACCCTTTTGCAGTGGGTGGATGGCTTCCTCTTACTGCCAGAGAAGAGCGGTAAGAAAACCAGTCCTGTGTGGATGAGAACGATGCTGAGCGTGTCACTTCCACGAGTACCCAGGGGCCCAGAAAGAGTCAGTCATTCTGACCACACCTCCCAACTCTCCCGTGAGAGACGATTGCCAAGACAGTCTAAGTCAGGACTGGGAGAAAAGCAGTCGTACCTCTGCTTTGAATTCATGTTATGCACTCTGCTTTTTGACCTTAAACATAATAAGGTCATGATTATTCCAAGACATATAGGACAAATTCTTACTTGAATCAGTGGTGTATGATTAGTCACTCCACCATGGGTTTTCAAAGGCCTTTTTCATAGCAGGAAAGGCTCATCATTCAAGAGCTGGGTACAGGCAGCCTCTGACTTCTGCTCTTCCTGGAGCTTCAGGGCTATGCTGTGTACACCCAGCTGGCCCCACAGGGCTCTCGGCGGGGCCCGAAGCCTGTACCAGGGAAGGCTAACAGAGATCGATGGCTTTCTGCTCCGGGGCTAGTGCCAGAGGGGATCAGAGGTTAGGTGGTTTCCTGGGTGATTCCCCAAATGCCAGGCTGCCAACCTGCTAGGTGCTTGCTTGTCCCTGCAGGGCTGGGCTGCTCTGGCACCCACAACCTGAAAGTGGGAAGGATGGAGAGCTTCTGACTCTGTCACATGCCTGGCTAAGTTAAAATACGGCAGATTATACAGAAATGGTTAAACATCTCTTTCAGCTTCTGGCTGGCATCTCTGTCCTCAGCTGGATCCCGTAGGAAGCACTTTTTAGAAATTGGGGCACTGGATGGGTAAGTCCCCTCTCCCATCTCCCTCATGGCACGAGCTCCTCAAATGCTGAAGCATCTGTGTCAGTCAACCTCTCTCCTCCTCCCTTCTCTTTCTCATGCACCCCATTTCTCTCCTTTTTTCTCCCTCCCCTTACTTCACTCCCCTCAGTAATTCAAATCTAGATGCCTAATCTGTATGTAAGCTTTTCAACTTTAATATCCTATATAGAGAAAAAGAAATTGTAGATCTCTTGGGTAAAGTTGTATGAACTGGCCTTTGTAATTGGTTATTTTTTCATTTAAAAAATCATCATGTTTTATTATTTTAAGTATTAAGTACTAATCAAGAGAGAAAAAAAAAATCATTGATCCAGGCTCCCATGTTTCTGCCATCTGTGGAGAAGAATAAGATATGAAAGCACAGGAGGGTCAGCACAGGGGTGTGGGGCGGTCTAGGGAGGAGAAGGTGGACCGCAGGTCCAGGGCAGGAGTCACTGTGTAAACAGCTAGAGGGATGTTTCCTATGTGGGACGGGAAGTGTCTGCAGAGCTGGGCTGGGTTTGGCTGCTGGGAATGCAGGAGGGCTGCCTGGAAGAAGGTGCATGGCAGCCCTGAGGCCCATTGGTGGTGGAAGGGGTGTGCTGGGCTGAGGACTTTTCCTTCCTTTGGTCACTGGTGTGGAAGTGACAGCAGTAGGGACAGAGGAAACAGGGCCTGGAGGCCTGTGACTGCGAGGTCTAGAAAGCTGCAGGAGGGGCTCCTCATCCCTGGGTACACTTGACCCTTCCATATCCGCCATCCACCTCCTAGGCCACGGCCATCACAGAGACCAAGCCTGAAGCCAAGAGCAGTGCGGCTGGCCGACTGCCTCCCGAGGGGGAGTCCTTAGAAGGTGGGGCGAGGGCGGAGAGGCTCAGGTCCCGGTCTCCAGCCTCCTCCTTGCTCTCGCCTGGTGCGCCTGCGCACTGCTGGCTCTCAGGGCGGCCTCTGGGCTGTGCGGGTCACACGTTACCTGGGCTGTGCTACTGTGTTCACATGATTTAGGGTTCAGATTTCTCCCCTACTCACCGACGCTAGAGCTGGCTAAGGGCCTGATTCTGATGTCTTCCTGAAAAGATGAGGTTTTAAATCAAAGCTGAAGGCTTCCATCTGAACGAAGTGATCCATTTCGAGACTCAACTGACCCTGGAAGGATTCCCAGCAGGTTTAGTGGGAGGGAGGAATCTCGTTTCCTCAGAGATTCCCTCTCTCTTTGTTCCTTTATTTGTTTATTCTGCAGACACTGAAAAGACGTCCAGGACTGTTGGAGACCGGGCTGGGCGCGGGCGCTGGAGAGACACGAAGTCACAGTTCTGCACCTGCGTCCCTGCAGGCCAGGGGGTGCAGCAGGGGCCCTGCTAGGCTGCACCGCCAGGGCACAAGGACCGGGCCAAATGACGAGGAGACCAGGGAAGGCGTGCTGTCCACGTCTTCGGGGACCCCTCGGGCGGTGCTCCTGCACCCTCTGCGTGGACGCGCACTTCAGGGAGAAAGTCTCGAGGTCAGAACAGGGGCCCGAACCCTTTATCTCAGACTGTCTTGGGTCGTGGGTGCCTAGCACGTCTGGTGTGCAGATGATTTGACGCGCTCATTTCCCCACAGCTGAAGGTCTCCTGGAGAAGCACGTTGCATTTCGTCCACACCGCAGGGGGAGGGGACCCGGGAGAGTCCCCTGCGGCCCTCCCCAGTTTCTGCTGTCTCCTCAGTGTAGCCACGTTTTCAGTGTCTGCAGGGGCCTCCGCGGGAGTGGAAATTCGCCTCTGCACGTGCCCCTGGCAGCCTGCCCATCGGCTGCCTTCGCTCCCCTGCTGAGACCCCATCCTGCAGGTCCCCTCTGGTGCGGGAGCGCAGACTCTGGTCTCCGCCGGCAGAGGGCGCGCCGCAGCGGCCGAGCGCGTCCCGGCACCTGCCGGGTCTTCGGAGTCCAAAACTGCCAGCCGCTCCTGCCAATCATCACTGCGCCGTGGGGCGCTCGGTGCACCTGGACCAACTCGGACCTTTCCTCCTGAGCACCACTAATTACGGAGCTGAGCGTGCTGGCTTCCTACCAACTGCTCGGCTTTCACAGGAATTCCACTGCAGTTACACCCGCAGTCCAGAGTCCTCCCACCTGACGCCACCCTGCGTCCTGGGGGCACCCTGCGTGAGGGCCCAGGATCACTCTTCTTAAAACGTGGGCGGTCTTGTACCCCTGGCTGCCTCGTGCAGGGCACTGGAAGTGCCAGAAATCCGAGAGTCCCTGTGGAAGCTGACTGGAGTGTTCCACTCACCTGGTCCTGGTCTCCTTCAACCATCCCTCCTCCCCCTCGCCCAGATCTTTGCATTGCCTGTTTTGTTTGTTTAGTTTGCCCCCCCATGTCCCTGGTAATTGGATCATGGTGTTGAGTTGTGAATAATAATAGCCCAGGCAGCGTTTTGTCTCTATTCTTACAAAAAAACTATACTAACAACGTCCAACTTCTAGGGCACCTGAAACCCGGCTGAGCTCCACTATCAGTGACACACAGGGAACATTTGAAATTCCCTAAGATAAAGTGGAAATATTAGCAAGTTTTGGGGGTTCATTTCTGACAAACTGCACCAATAATCCAACATTCAGAGAATTTTTTAGATTTTTTCTCCTATGTCTTCTTCATTTATTTTGAACTTCAGATAATTCCTCAGCCCTATGACATTAGCTTTTAACTGTGATTCATGAAGTAATAAAGGAATCCTTTATTCAAGCCACTTATCCTGCTAAAAATTCCTTCTTTATTAGCTTTCTCATTACCAGCCTGTAGCAGCCATCCATTTCTTAAGAGCCGGATTCCTTATCTCTTGAGAGAGGGATGGGAGAGAAATAAAAATAGCAGAGTACCCAGATTGATAATTTGTCAGAAACTCATGAGGGACTACATCCAACTTCTCAATTATCCTGAGAATATTCCGAGTCTGAAGTCTCTGAATACATCAGCAGCACAAAGTAATATCTCCTTATAAGATGTTGGTTACAAGTAATTTCCTTGAATAGGCTTTTTGTTTGAATTATTTGAGTTTGGAGCATCGCCAAGAAATCGTGATGGGCAAATTCACCAAAATTGAATTCAACTGAGACCTCCTTGCATGCAGGCCTTTGTCTGTGCCAACCCAACTGGGGGAGCTGTCAAAGGGCATGTTTACCCATGGGTGCATGATGCTGAACAAAGGGCTTGTGACCTCCCAGATGACATGATGCCAAGCTGTGGCCAGGCACTGCTCGACGTTTACATCTGTGCTCTTTGTGTGTTTGTAGAATTTCTTTTCTTTCTCTAGCAATGAGCTCTTCTGAGCTACTAGGGTTGCAGATGCTTCTAAGTTGATTCATGCATCCCCAGTTGGTTCAGATCAACCCACAGATTAAGGAGACAGGTGGGCGGTGCTGAATACAGTATCAGAAATGTATGGGTGGAAGGTGGCGGCTCTGTCATGGGAGGAGAGAAAGCACACGTGTAATTATCTGTCTAAGCATATACACAGCATGGTGCAGATCTGTTAGAAGGTGTTTTAGTGACTCAGGAGTCAATACTCTTCTCTCTCTCTCTCATTTAGAGTATATTTTATTCTTCCCATTTCCAACCAAGTATGAGAAATGGAAATGAGACCTTTGTATAATTTTTCTCTTATCTCTTCTTCTACTAACAGATCCTGGGTCCTCTTCACAAGACCAATGAATCCTTTAAAAGTTTCTCTCAGGCTCCCGATTTTATAAGCTATATATTTCATGGAATACCAATCCAGCAACTCATCAGGTTAACACGGACAGGAACTTTCCACGGCAGGTGATACTCTGTCCTTTTCTCTTCCATCTGGAGATTGTGGATTCGATGTTAGCAGTCTGCTTTCCTGCCTCTGGGCATTGTGGTCCATTGGATCAGTAGACATTGTGCAGTGGCCCCAGTGCAGCTGACTTTCTGTCGGCACGTGAATCTCATTGGGTGAATGACGAGAAGAGGATATCTATGCCTAGAATAAATATGTGTGAGAACACGTTGGTTCAACATATGGACGAAGAAATGATGAACAATAAATGAGTTCAGAAAATCATTGGCAACAAATAGTAAGTCAGGCTAAATAGAGTGAAAGCACCCCCTGAAAGAAGGGACATTAGGCAATTATAAGATAAAATAGCAGGCATAGAGACATTAGGCAATTATAAGATAAAATAGCAGGCATAGAGAAGCATGGATGTGGCCCAAATTATGGTGATGGAAATTAGAAAGGGAAGAATAACAGACACACAAATAAAGACACTGAAATAAACTAGCTCTTCTTAAGTTGAGATCATTGGGATCACAATATGCGTGGGTTACTGTATCAAGTAGTAAGGATAAATAAAACTGGTAGTTACGAATTTCTGGTAAGAAATGTGCGTGTAAGTTAGAATTTAGAAAAGTTGTTTGACCTCCACAGGTTCTTTTGCTTGGAGAACCTTATAGGACTTGTGCTCGGTGGAAACACTTTGGGAAATGTCATATAGACATTGTCAAGGCTTCACCTGGGCTCTGAGGTTTGGTAACAAGTCTGAGGGCTGCTTCAGAGGAGTCTTCCACGGGACAACAGGATGTCCCTTGGGGTGGGAGCAGAGCCATTCAAACATGGTGGGCCTGTCACCTGTCAGCACCCTGCTGGTGTCATGTCTCTGGACACCTCTCCCTCTTGGTTCACACCCTGTTTGTCCTCTCGCACCCCCCCTGACTCCCTCTCTGCTGGTTTTCTCTGCTGATGGGTGTGCACGGGAGGCTGCCGAACATGGCATCTAGTCAGTGTTGCTGGGATTGGCTTCCAGATAATGAAGATGGCAGTGGATGGGGAGTGTTCCAGCATCCCCATCCTGCATGTGGTCCCTGGCCTCTCCCAGGGCGCCGGGAGAGTGAGTCTCTGCTGTCCACAGCTGCATCTGCTCAGCCCCACACCCTGCATTCCCTTTCTCCTTCCTTCCCTCACCTCCCCACCCTCTCATTGGTGTCTAAACTCATGTCCCTACTTATCTCATTGGTGCTCTGAACTCATGTCCCTAATTAACCACTCACTCCCGAATCCGGAGCTCAAGGTCTGTTCTGAGAGAACCCAAACTAAAACATGCTTAACTGAACAAGGGAGGTATTCTTCATTTCATCTCAATTCTTTCTACTCCAGTCTTTCCAAGTGACCCGGGTTACCGCTGCACCTGCCCGTCTGTCAGGCCATCTGTCATCTGTCAATCGATCCTGTATTGATCTGACCTACATGTCCATCATCTAAATTCCCTTCTATCTATCAAGATAAAGAATAAAAATAAACATTCAAATGTTAATGATGTTTATCACTGAGCGACAGGGATTACAGAAGAACTGACCTCGTGTTAATGTGCCGTTGAGCATTGTGTAATTTTTCTTTAAAAAATGTGCATTTTTATATTTAGAAAACAACCATAAAATTTTAGTGCTTACTTAAAAGACTAAAGATATCACACTCAACTTCCGGACTTTACCAACACACTCCTACTTGGAAGGAATGACAATATAAATGTATGCATTCAGCATCTCTTTTCCTTTAAAAATTTTCCTTAAGAGATTTTTTTTTTTAAAAAAGAAGAAGACAGATAAAGGAATACCCCAGCGTTTCTCTGACTAGCTAATGCAACGTGAGTTGCTGGGAAGGTGTTCCGGTAGCTCCGTGTGGGCGGCCTCTCGTGTAAGTGCAGACGTTTACTACAGGAGCACAGGCCGCCCTCACTCTGCCTTCACTGGGAATTACGACTCATCCTTGCCCACGCCCATCCACCAAGTAGCTTCGGTGACACCTTAGTACCTGCCGCTGTGGAGTTCTTCCATAAAACATACAACTCACCAAGATGCTTTTAAATGTAACTCAAAGTTTGAGCTGGAGGTATTTGTCAGAAACAGCAGACGGGTTAATGCAGCACAAGGAACTCCTTACCTGTGAGACAGCGCCAGCTTCCTGGCTGATTGGGTTTGTGTACGGGGGAGAGGGAGGGCTACACAGGATCCACAGAATCTTAATAGTCCTCCAGCTTCAAATTCAGTGTGGGTAGCGGCTGAGTAATAGAACTGACTGGACCATTCCAGGGTTTTTTCCATTGTGGGTGTGGTGGGCAAAACCTCAGACCTCAGCTGACCCTAAGGACAGAGGGAATCCACACCACACATGCGTGTAGTGACAGCTGTCGGGGGGGGGGGCAGTGGCCAGAGAAGGCCCAGGAAGGCACAAAGCCCCAGGAATGGGGGTCTGCAGACATGGAGGGGGAGGGCAGCAGAGCCTGTGCCAGGCAAGGGGAGGAGGGCCTTGAACACCTCCTCCGTTCTGCCAGAATGAGACCCTTGTGACTGTCAGAATCATAGACAGTGGCTCCCCTCTCTTTGAAATGATGCCGATACGCCTTCCTGTGACAGCAGGTCGGTGTGACCATTAACCAGCTTTGACAGGATGTCTGTCCAGCAGCCCTTTACAGTGGAGAATGAGCACCTTGAGCTCTGCGGAGGTGTGGGGTGAGGGGCCACAAGAGGCCCTTCCTTAGGGCTCCCACAGACTGAGAAATAAAGGTGCTTTCTTCAGCACCCAGGGCTCTGGGCACTCAGGCCTGAGCCTCCCACTGGGCTCCCTCTTCTCCAGCTCTGTGTTTGCCCTGCACCCAAGAGCTTCCCTTCCGGCCCCCTTTGGAGAGAGACCAGGAAGCAACAGGATACAGAGCAGGGCGGAGGCAGGCCCCGTCACCCCCTGCAGAAATGGGCGCATCTGCTTGGCCCTGCAAATACTATGTACAGTCGCCTGCCTACATGCAGCCCTGGGCTCCCAGACGCTGAGCCCTGCTGTCCCCAAGATCCCAGGTCCCTGGCTTCCCATTTGGTGTTGTCCTCTGAGACACCGGCAGGAGAAAAGGGACAGGAGAGAGTTCGGGGGGCTCCTTCTCCTCTCCCTCCCTCTAAGCTGCAGAGCCTGTGGGTCTGGCCCAGCCTCGCCCCTCTCTGTTTGGAACCCTGTTGGATGCCCTATCACGGCCCCAGCTCTCTGGCTCTTCTCACATGACACTTCTGCCTCCCCTGGCTCTTCATGCCTACGGCAGGTGGAGGACCATGTCCCCAGCCTGTGACCTTCCACGCCTTGTGTAGGGCTCCCTTTGGCCAGCCCCTTTGGGTGGAGCTTCCTCACTTGCAGGGATTCTGCCCGATGGCACCGTCATCCGCCTCACTGTCCACAGACGGTGGAACCGATACAAGGCAGAGGCAGGGAACAGAGACTGGGAGCCTTGTGTTCAGTCCCCTCCTGGGTGCTTGTTTTGGCATCAGGCTCACTTTCCCTGAGCTGGCGGCACCACCCAGCAGACTTGATGACTTCATTTTTTACTTTAAACATTACCCCAGAGCAGTCCGCTCAGAGATTGCAGCAGCAGTGGTGTTGGCTGGGGTTGGGATGTCTTCAGAACCACCCTCCGGGTGTTTTGGCCGACATGGAGAGTTAGGACAAATGTGCAGAAGGGCGCGTCATACATCTCTGCCCAGAGGCTCAGGGCCAAGGGCAGCCGGTGCCGGCCCTGGAATCCACTGTTCAATTATTTCTGTCTTTCCTGCTGACTACTCTCTGAACTGAGATTCCCTGACCATTTACATGGCCGTCGGGTGGAGTCTGACCAGTTTTGCTGCATGTATGTCCCTCTCAGGTCTCCACAGGGGAGGAGAGACATCACAGGAACGTGACAGCTGACGAACTATGGCCAGGCTCCCCAAACTCAGGAGCAGCACAGTGAGCATGACACCCACATCCGCTCCTGCTCGCTCCCCACCATCCTTTTGTCCCCTGACTCCGGGAAGGACATCACCACCCATCGCCGGCACACCCCAGGTATCAGCCCTGAATTGCCCATCACCATTTGACTCATGACAGTTCTGCTTCCTCGTCATCCTTGAATCAGACTCAACAGCCCCAACCCCCATGAGACACTTTGGTCTGGGGGCCACCCTCTCTCCTGGACCGCTGCAGATGGGGGAACAAAGGGGGCTCCCAAATTGTGACAAAATCAACTCATTCCCAACAATGTGAAATCCATCAGATTACTTGTGACCCTCAGGCAAGGTGGTCACCTTACAAAGCACAGACCGAGCTCTGAAGCAGAGGAGCAGTCAGGAGCACCAGAAAAGGGTAGGGAAATTTCAGTTCACAAGCCCCCAAGTCCACCACCCTCCTCCATATTCCTGCCCCTCTCTCTCTGTCTCAAAATAAGGATTTTGTTCATCACATAACCACCAATAGTCATCCTCATGTGAATATTCTGTGCACATGTGAGAGAGAGAAAGAGAGAGAGAGAGAGAGAGAGAGAAAGAGAGAGAGAGATAGTGGTCCTTTCTCATAGCCTAGATGTCTCCTCTGTCATGCTGCCCTTCCTAGCGTGCCACAGCCTGTAAAATGCTTTCTCACCTTCTAAGACAGTGGTTCTCAACCTTCCTAATACTTCCTAATGCTGACCCTTTAATACAGTTCCTCATGTTGTGGTGACCCCCAACCATAAAATTATTTTCGTTGCTACTTCATAACTATAATTTTGCTACTGTTATGAATTGTAAGGTAAATATCTGGTATGCAGGATGTATTTTCACGTTACAAAGGGTTCGTGACCCACAGGTTGAGAACCATTGCTTTAAGACCATACATTCTTCCATAAAGCATTTCTGTACCTCCCTGCAACAGAATGCATTCATTCATTTGTTCATCTTATCTGCTCCAACACTTCTCTTCTTACAATCCCCACCTGCCTACATTAAGTGCCCCTGCCTACCTTAAGTGATGGGCTGTTGCCTTTGAGATGAAGACAAACCCTGTTGCCATGGCCCATGGCTGTCAAAAGATCATGAGGGCTAGTTCTATCACTAACCTCTCCCTAGAAGCAAAACACACCAGTCTGAGGCTAGTGCATAGACAACAAACCAGCACCTTCAGAGATTCTTCAGGTTAGGAGATTCCAGTGCATAAGAAAGACCTCACTGCAAAGATCACTTGGTACATATTTTCGTATTTACATCGTGTACCATTTCTATGTGTTTTTTAGCTGTTTAGAAGAATCTCAATGGATTGGCAGCTCACCACCATGAATTTAATACAATCCTAACAAATTAAAAGTTAAATTCTGTTCAAATGTGAATTTATTTATATGTGAGAAACCATTTCAATTATTTTTTTAAAGAATGTACATTTAATCTAAGCATGGAGCAGGATTTGTTAGTATTATAGTAAAAGAAGAAGCTACGATAATGAAATCAACTGATTTGATTAGACAAGTTATTTCATCATATAGGACACATTTTAGGAAAAGTGGAAGAACCAAAATACCCTGGGGTGAGCGTGTGCAATGTCTAATAAAGAATTTATGCCTTCACAAAAGAATCGCTTAAAGCCCAAGAGTTTGAGGTTTCTGTGAGCTGTGATGCCGTGGCACTCTACCGAGGGTGACGTAATGAGACTCTATCTCAAAAAAAAGAATTTATGCCTTTAAATATGCAAGAAACTCACACGGAGATGAAAACTGCACTAACCCATCTGTGGACCAGTGCCCAGCACCTGAAGTTCTCTGAAACAACATTAGCTCTTTACCATTTGTGTTATTGTTAATATTTTTATTAGAAAAATATGGGAGAAAATACAAAGTTATAAAAACAAATGCAGGAGAAACAAATTGAACAGAACAGACAGGTGTCAGCACAAGGTCTTCTAGCCATTTTGCCTCAAAGATTCTGTTCTGAGAAATAATTAGAAAACATAATGAGTAAATAAGGAAACAAAATCATGCAAAATGCTTAGCGTTATCTATTATATTGATCAGTTGGCTGTAAGGCAAATATCCAAGCTCAAGAGAATGTTAAAATCAAATTCATTCTGTTTATAGGATGAAATATTCTGCTGTCACTTAAAGTATAATTTAAAAATATTATTCATGAGCACAGCAAATGCTAATTGTATAATAATTAATATAGAATGCAAAGCAGTTTTCAAAGTATAACATAGTATGTTAGAAAAGTATGTATGTAGTTATGCATAAAATTATTAAAATTAGTTTTTTCCAGATAGAAGAAAAGATGATTTTAATTGTTTTCTTTACATCTTTGTATGCAAAGTTCAATAAGTAATTGCTGTAGTTTTAATGAAATTTTTAAAAAGTCATTTAAAAAACTTTCTGCCAGTTTGCAGGGCTCCAGTGAGGATCAATTACAATTTTAGAGTGCTTACAATTTACGCATAACAACTACAACATTATTAAAACAAAACACAGATCTAACTCCAAAAGAAACAGAAGGATTAGAAAATAAATTGTAATATGATCCAAAATGATAACACTGTTTAGAAAAAAAATATTGCCAGTGGCTATGTTCCCTGAATAAGAGATTGGCTTTCATCCAGTAGGACAATAATATGCAAATTAAGTGCAACATTTGCATAATAATAGTTGACTTTCAGCCAACTCCCAATTTTAAAACTGAGAACACTGGGCAAATAGAGCTATAATAACTGTTCTGTGCTGCAACCATGGTGGAATCAGTTCTCTGTGAGCCACAGAAATGAAAGGAAGTGGAGACTGTATCTTCCATTGTTGGTACAATTGTGCTAAAATTAACCGCTTGAAAAGTGATGGTTGTAGAAGAAGATGGGGATGGGAAGGGAGCAGCCAGAAGGTGCTGTGTGTTGCTATAAGCTATTGTTTTTGTTGTCTTAACTGTTCAGTTCCTGAAATATGTGCATTTAATAATCTAGTAAAAAAGGGGGAAAAGCAATTAACATGAATACAAAAAGGTAAGGTTTCGATGTAATTTGCCACGTTAATAGATTAAAGCAGAAACAATGCACATTCTCATCTCAGTAGACATGGGAAAAAGATTTCATGGCCTGTAGACAGCCACTCATTGTTACAAACACATAATCTTTCACATACCAGGAATGAAAGGGCTCTTCTTTGGCAAGGTAAAGTGGGTCTACTAAAAACCTGCAACCAACATGGCATTTGGTAGTGAAATCTGAGGAGCATTCTATTTAAATCAGAAATACTACTATATCTTGCAGACTCCCATGAATACTATGGTCGTCTACATAAAAACATTCAGGAAATGAATGGTCAGACTTTTATAATAGAAACAGTACAAATTGCATCAGATCGATGGCTACCAATTAACATTTGAAGATTAATATTTCCTTTACACTAGAAATAAATAAATTAAAAAATAAGTACAATATAAGAAAAATACTGTGCATGATAGGAGAAATACAAAGAAACAAAAAAAACAGTTTCATGAAATTAAAATAAATCTAACAAAAAATATACAGGTCTATTAACTACAAAAACATTAGAGGTCCAAAGGTCCAAATAAATGAAGATGAGTGTCCTACTCACAGATAAGATGACCGAACGCGGCCATGTGTCAATTACACCCAAATTTGCCTAAAATTCAAAATAAAGTCAGTCAAGATCCCAGCAGTAAAACTTTTGTGAAAGCTTACAAGTTAAAAAATGGATATGGAAAATTAAAGGTGCACAAATACCTGAGATGCTTTCAATGAATTGAAAATGGCAGAGGAAGTGTCTCAGCAGCGATGATGAGGTGTTATAAATCACGTGGTTCAAACACATGGTATCATGAAGGAATAAACAAAATCAAGAGGAGCAAGATGGAACGACAGAGCGCGAAGTAAGTTAAATAAAGTAGGATTCCTGGTTCCCATGATACACAAAACATAATTCCAGTTGGATTAAGAAATTAAGTGTGAAAAGGAACTCTAAGAATATCCTTTCTGAATTTTACGAAATTATTCTTGTACAGTTTGTTCAACTACACCCACACAATATTCTCAAGCAATAAAAATAAGGTAAATTTGATTATTTCAGAATATAAAACTCCTGCATCTCAAATGACACCATAAATGTTTAAAATGCAAGTGACAGACTGGGAAAGGATAATTCCAGGGTGTGTAATAGGCAAGAGTTATGTATGCATAATAAATGAAGAACTTTGAGAAATCAGGGAGGGAAGTGTATGGAGTCTCAACTCACAGAAGAAATCCATCACATCTATAAAAAGATGCTCCCTTCACTAAGAACCAGAGAAATGCACATTAAAACAGCAAGGAAATACCATTTGAATAAAAAAGAGATAGATAAGAAGTAAAAGGCAGGGGAGGATAATGTGTTGGCTGGACAGCAAGGGACGTGGGCTTTTCCGCTCAGACTGTGGGCAGCCTGAATAGCACAGCTATTTTGGAAACAGTGTGTCGGCATCTTGGAAAATTTTAAAACATGCTTCCTCTGTGAGCGAGCAATTCTACTTCTGGATATGTAGCCTAGATGAATGATTGCACATGCACACAGGAACTATGTTTAAAAATGTTGATTCTAGCATAGTTTGTAATAGCGAGAGTTTGGAGAAAAACAATGTCTACAGGTGAGAGAAGGGATCAATAGTGTGGCACCGGCCATAATACATGGCAACTGCAGGTGTTTTTATCTTTTTATATTAATATGAAAATGTCTCAAAAACAAAACAGAGAATGAGAAAGCAAAATGGGGATCTCTAAGTATAGGGTCATAAATGATAAAGGACACAAATTGAAAATGGATACAAAAGAGTCTATAATATGAAGAGTGCAATGTATGTATCTATAAATGCAAAAAAAGACTAGAATGGTTTACCCTTCATTTTTGCAAGGATGCTTGACCCTTAGCATAGGAGTTGGCAGTACACAGGACTAATATTAGCTATATATTTAACATGACATGTCTTTAAATAGACTTCAAACAAATAGTACACAAAAGTCAGTGGCTAATTGTAAATAGAAGAAGTATGGGATTTTGTTTTCCTATTCTTGGTAGGCATCTCTATGTTTAATTGTTTAATTAAGTAATTTTATAAAAAGGTCTCTATTGAAACAATGTCACATGGGTATAGCTGGATGAAGCCTGTCCTTTTCTCTCTAATGTCTCATGCGTATGGTCCCCACTCTTTTGATCTTCCAGTCATCCTTAATAAAACTTCAAAGTCACATTGCAGCCATTTAAACTATTCAGTAGGCATCTGAGAAGGGAAAACTCAATTGGAGTCCTGGGGCTTTAAATATGTTTGGCTTTGATAATATCTCATGTTCATATGAACCCTTTCATCCCCAGAATAGCGGCTCTTCAGACACATTAGCACAGGGGTCCCCACAGTCCTCCCGCAAGGCAGCATATTAGCTGGTCTTTTTAGAAGAATCCAAACAGTGATAGATTTGATGCTCTGTTGAGCCTCAAAAAGACAAGATCAAGTCCCGGGATTCATGATATCCAGAATATGTAGCTGTATAATTTAGGATAATTCTCTCTTCACTTGTAGTTCCAAGTCCACCTTCTTCATTATTTATGCTTAATTTCCCAGTTCATAGCTCCATGCTCATCTTTCCCCTTAACTGCTTTTACCTTTTTTATAGAAACACACCTAGAATGTTTTCAAAATTTCAATATATGTCGTAACTGTTTCATCAGCATAGTACCAGTTATGATCACTTCTCTGCCTCAGACCTGGGTCCTCCTTCCCACCTAGGAGTAAATAAGTCTTCCCTTTTGTAATGCAACTGCATTAGAAACTGTTGTAATTTTGGTAGGTTGCCATAGGAAACTGTAAGATCTCTTGCCAGGAAAACTGTTTTTATGTCTGGGAATGCGAGCAGATGAAGTATTTGCCACACAAATTAACTCTTTACATGCCCAGAGTTGTTGGCTAGTGTGCCATCTTTCTTGTCACTTTGTAGCTTGCAGACTTGGCTAGTACAATTCACCAAGGCTCATCTGGTTGGGGATTCCCTGGGGCATTACCTGACAGCCTCAAAATGACCCATGTCTTATTCTCCGTCTCCATTTCAAAATGTAAGTGTCCACAGGCTTTACGTGAGGGATAAAAAACAAGTGACGTATGTACCAGAATGTTCACTGCAGCCCAATTCATAATTGCTAAGTCATGGAAGAAACCCAAGTGCCCATCAATCCATGAATGGATTAATAAATTGTGGTACATGTTATACCATGGAATATTATGCAACCTTAAAGAAAGATGGAAACTTTACCTCTTACATGTTTACATGGATGGAGTTGGAACATATTCTTCTTAGCAAAGTATCTCAAGAATGGAAGAAAAAGTATCCAATGTACTCAGCCCTACTATGAAGCTAATTTATAGGTTTGATAAGAAGACTGTAACCCAACTATAGCACAAGAATATCGGGAAAGGGCGGGGAGGTGGGAGGTTGAGGTAGAGGGAGGGTAATTGGTGGGGCCACACCTATGGTGCATCTTAGAAGGGTACAGGAGAACCTTACTAAATGCAGAATAGAAATGTCTTCATACAATAACTGAGAAAATGCCAGGAAGGCTATGTTAATCAGTTTGATGAAAATAGTTCAGATTTTCATTACAATGAAACCAGCACATTGTACCCCTTGATTGCACTATTGTACACAGCTATGATTCAATAATAAAGATAATACAAAAAAAAGAAACAAGTGACAAAGGGAGAGGACGCTGATGGAAATGTTCTGAAAACGTACAATGACAGAGGTTTGCGTGCAACTGTGCGTCTCCTGCCCTGAGCACTTCTCTTGGTTAAAGAGGGGCCTTAGCTGCTCCGTCACCATATGGCGTGGCCTAGCATAGCTTAAAGCTCACAGCGCATTTCAGAGAATCTGCACTTCACAGGAGATGGCTGGAGGCAGCTCAGAACTTTAAGCAGCCACTGGGACATCAGGTCAGACTCGCTGACCTGAGAGTAGAGTAAGGGATATATAAATATTTGGTGAACTAGTCATTGAAAGGTCAAAATGCTCCTACAAGCACGCTTCCCGAGCCTCCCTGGAGATTTCATGCAGAACAGACGTGTGTACGTGTGCAGAGTGTGTGCTCCTGTTTCTTTAATGGTTTGCTTTTTTCATGTCAATTTCTCACTCTAACAGATGTGTTTTTAATGCTCTTGAAACCAGGCTCCAAGTATTCAAATAGATCCAGCTTGGGCAAAGCTCTAAGCAGAACCTAAATAAATGATTCTGAATGCAGAGAGTCACTTTACACGCGAACGTGAGCAGTCAGCCTGCCCCGGGATCTGGAAGCAGCATCCTTCCTAAGGCACAGCTTGGCTGGGCCCCGGCAGACCTGGGTGGAAGGAGCCCCAGTGAGCCCTGCTCCACCCAGAGCTCCTAACCTGAGCACCGCAGAGCTGACAGGGGCTCACATCAGGAACGCTTCAGTCTTGCTGTTACTGACGTCATGTGTGCTGGTGATGGTGCCGGCATGTTGGGCATTACGTGGCTCCCCTCAGTTATCTGCTCCACAATGTGCTTTTCCGCTGCTTCTGGCCCCTTCTGACCCCTTCTCCCAGGCTGCATATGTGTTGTAAAATTGAGCATGTGGCCTTTGCTAAATTGTGTGTGGCTTAGGTATGAACTGCCTCGTGAACTGCCTCGGATAAAGGAGTCAGGCTGCCAAGGCCTCTCCCATCTCTGATCAGTGAGTATATCTCTCGTCTCTGATCAGTGAGTGTGTCTCCCATCTGTGATCAGTGAGTGTGTCTCCTGTGATCAGTGAGTGTGTCTCCCGTCTCTGCTCAGTGAGTGTGTCTCTCGTCTGTGATCACTGAGTGTGCCTCCCGTCTCTGATCAGTGAGTGTGTCTCTCGTCTCTGATCAGTGAGTGTGTCTCCCGTCTGTGATATGTGAGTGTGTCTCCCGTCTCTGCTCAGTGAGTGTGTCTCCCTTCTGTGATCAGTGAGTGTGCCTCCCGTCTGTGATCAGTGAGTGTGTCTCCTGTGATCAGTGAGTGTGTCTCCCGTCTCTGATCAGTGAGTGTGTCTCTCATCTCTGATCAGTGAGTGTGTCTCCCGTCTCTGATCAGTGAGTGTGTCTCCCATCTCTGATCAGTGAGTGTGTCTCTCGTCTATGATCAGTGAGTGTGTCTCCCGTCTGTGATCAGTGAGTGTGTCTCCCATCTATGATCAGTGAGTGTGTCTCCCTTCTGTGATCAGTGAGTGTGTCTCTCGTCTCTGATCAGTGAGTGTGTCTCCCGTCTCTGATCAGTGAGTGTATCTCTCGTCTCTGATCAGTGAGTGTGTCTCCCATCTGTGATCAGTGAGTGTGTCTCCCGTCTATGATCAGTGAGTGTGTCTCCTGTCTCTGATCAGTGAGTGTGTCTCCCTTCTGTGATCAGTGAGTGTGCTGATAGAATTAGGAGCACTGACCCTCTCGGGTTATACACATTTTATCTCCTCTTTGCCCTTCTCATGAAAGTTCTTTCCATAATAATCCAAATTTACCAAATGGACACTTAGGATTTATGCAATGTGTCATCCCTAACTATTTAGACAGAAATGTGGGAATTTTGCATATTCCATAGAACTGACTATGGACTCAATTATTTTAATTGGGAATACAATTGAAATTGTGATTTCATTAAAATTAAAATCAATGAAATTACATTAGAATTATAGTTACATGAATGCTCAAATTAAGGAGTGAACAGTTAAGTGGGGGAAGAAAGAGTTGCCAGTCCTACTAATGAGACTTGATAATTTCCATAATTAAGTGTAATGGGATTTAAAAAATGACAAACCTTGGTTCATGCTGGGTTGATCCTTAAGATATGAACATATATATCCACCCTTTCTCAGATTTAGCAAAGGTGTTATGTGATGTTCTATAAACTCAGTTACTGAAAACAGAGAATGTCTACATTGAAAAATATTTATCTTCCACCCCTGCTAGTCTCCCTGAAGGAAATGCCAGAGGTTTATACATATACAGGTGGGGCCTGGTAGGAGCTTGTGATTAGATATAAACAGTGTGGCTTCTGAAGCATTGGCATGTCAGCAGCACCTCATAGCTGCTGAGCACCGTGGCCACCATTGTCCTGTCAGTTTCTGTTATGCACCTGCTCAGGAGGGGCTGTGGTGCTCTCGTACCTGCCTGGGGAGGCGTGAGAGGGGATGGTAGGCTCACAGTCTTTCTGACTCAAGGCAGGGCTGGGAACTGACATGGTGGTTCACTCAGCGTAGACATGTGGACAGGGAGGGGTCTGCAGCACTATCCACTTCCCTGGGCTCATCTCCCTGAACCAGCCTCCTGTCTTGCCTTTTCCAGAGTATTAAAAAAACAAACAAAACCAGCCCTACTGTTGATCAAAAGGGCTTTTATTTTGGGGTGGAAAGCCAAACATATATGTGGATATATGTGTGTGTATATGTTCATATACACTTTCCAGAGTATTGAAAAACAAACAAAAATCACCCACACTGCTGATCATTTTCATTTGGGGGCAAAGAGCAACATGTATATATGTATCTATGTGTGTGTATGTACACATAATAATACTTTCCAGAGTATTAAAAACCAAACAAACATCACCCTCACTGTTGATCAAAAAGATTTTTATTTTGGGTGGAGAGTGACATGTACATATGTGTGTGTGTATATATAAATATACACTTTCCAGAGTATCAAAAAACAAACAACCCCGCCCCACTATTGATCAAAGAGCTTTTATTATAGGGTGGAGAGAGACATGGATTTAGAGGTGGCATAACTTTTCCTTAGAGCAGCTCCAAGACTCCCATACAGTAGCAGACTTTGGGTTGGAAGGCGCTAACTTGTGGGCAGGTTCCCTCACTCACTCAGATAGTAGCTGCATGTCACAAGAGTTTCATGTCACCACGATCGAGCCTTACTCTAAACAAAGTAGTTGAGCTCATTGCTTAAGGCAACTAATTAATGAATAGTCTCAAAGAGTAGATTTTGCAAGATTTTGATTTCCAAAGTGCAATTTTTCTTTATCACATTTGCATGTACAGAAAGCGTTTGAAGTGTATGGGATTTAGAATCTGGAAATCAGTAAAAAAAAAAATAAATAAAAATAAATTGTCATTCATTTGAACCTTAATTTTCTCTTCTCCAGCTCATTTTTGGCAGTGGGATTTTCAAACCAAAAAGTAAGACTATACTTCCATTTTTCTCAGGACTCACCTTGACGGCTTTCACTCTAGCTCTGCGTCAGCGTCCCTCCCAAGCATGTATTGTCTGGAAATGGCATCTTCTGCCTTCCTCTGGATTGCTGCAGAAAGCAACTTGCAGGTATCTGTGCGGGGGTGCCATGCCCAGGACAACACCCTCAGACAACTTACTGATCAGTGTTCTGGGAAGGAAGGGGATCTGTGTCAGCGATCGACCTTCTGAGTTTGGCTTGCTTCTTGGATCATTCAACGATATTATCACCCACTGCCTATCGTACAAAGCACCCCAGCCCCACCACCTGCTGGGAGTAGTTATCCCTGAAGGGGCCGGGAGGCAGCATCCCTTCTCTTCCAGATGCCCTGAGAAAGAATTCAGTTCCTTCCTATTTTCTGCTGAGAACTGCACTAGAAATTAATTCCTGACACTCTCACTGTACTGAGCTCCCAACCCAAACAGGACATTTCTGGGCTAGAGAAGATTAACCATATGGAAAGATCCCTTCTCTGGAAGAAGACAGAAGCAGAGATGGCAATGATAAAGAAAGTCTGAGAAACCTCTGAGAGTTTTAGCTTTCTGCTTTGAATTAAATAAATATTATATAAAGATGAGTTTAAGAATTTTTGAGGGGAGAGGGGAAAAGTTAGAGGCTCATTTGTATATTTTTACATATAGGCTCCCTCATTGATGTAACTGTACGTGGACCTCCTGCCCATCACAAATATGAATCTAGAGACCCCTCAGTGAGGGAGAAAGCAGCACTATTTTCAACCTTCATATTTTCCCAGATGGTCCACCAGTGGCTTCAGTTAGATTCTGCAGCTGCTGCCTGGGTGGTCACTTGTCCCGGTGACCAGAGCTGACATCTGCTTCACAAGCTACGTGTCTAGTTCAGGACACATCGGCAGCATGGCTCAGCTTCCCACTGAGAAAGCCTCGACTGGTGGCCGCCCAGTGGGCCACACCTCCCACAGTGACTCTTTCTGGGGACCCCCTTCTTCCTAGGGATGTTTCTAGATCTTCTGGGGTTTAGCAAACCGGAAACAAAAACAGAGGCTGCTCTTTTCCTCCAGGTTCCAGATTCCTCTGACTCCCAGGTGATGTGGAAGAGACCAAGAGATATGAATTCATCTGAGGTTCCCGAGGGTCTTTCTGAAGGACCACTGAGGGCAACAGGGAACTGCTGGCCTTGGACATGGCATTGGGCAGAACCAGCGGGGCCTCAGCTCTCAGCGGGGCCACAGCTCTCAGCTACCACCTTCCCAGACAGAACAGCTACCCTGGACTTGGCGAGTGCTTCTGCCATCAGAGGCTGCCCTTGCTTTCCATTCTTCTCTGGGCCAGGAGGGCAGGTGGAGGACTCGCTCCATGATCCTGAAGAAGAACCTCCGTGAAGACAGAGGAGCAAGGAGGACGCATCTGAGGAGTGCAGATATGCGATGCCGTGGCTATTTTGCCAAAAGGAAAACATGAACTTTGTTAAAACTCTCCCCTGAGCATTTTCAAGGAAATAAAAGGAAATCTGAATCAGAAACATAAAAGACAATTTTCAGTTTCAAAGTTCACATGTAAGGGGAATCCCAGCTTAAATTGATGGAGTGAGAAGGATGTACTGCTAAAATCTATACTTGCATGTTTCCAGCCCAAGGCTTAGCCAAGTGGAGAAAAGCAGAGTAATGGCACCTGGTGTGAATACCAAGGTAAGCGATGGTGTGAGCACTGGTACAGACACTAGTGTGAGTACTGGTGTGGGCACTGGTGTGGACACTGGTGTGAACACTGGTGTGGATACTGGTGTGGACACTGGTGTGAATATTGGTGGGGATACTGGTGTGGGCTCTGGTGTGAGTACTGGTGTTGGCACTGGAGTAGATACTGATGTGGCCACTGGTCTGACTACTGGCGTGGACAAAGGATGTGGACACTAATGTGAGCACTGGTTTGGGCACTGGTGTGGACAATGGTATGAGCACTGGTGTGAGCACTGGTGTGGGCACTGGTGTGAATATTGGTATGGACACTGGTGTGACCACTGGTGTGAGCACTGATGTGAACACTGTTTGGACACTGGTGTGAGTACTGGTGTGGGCACTGCTGTGGGCACTGGTGTGGATACTGGTTTGACCACTGATGTGAGCACTGGTGTGGACACTGGTAAGAGTACTGGTGTGGACACTGGCGTGGATATTGGTGTGACCACTGGTGTGAGCACTGGTGTGGACACTGGTGTGACCACTGGGGTGAGCACTGGTGTGGACACTGGGAAAAGCACTGGTGTGGGCACCAGTGTGGCCTCCAAACCCAGTCAGTCATTACACTCTGAGATAGCAGGAGGCCAGGGGAGCGTGGAAGAGAAAGGAGCCTCCTCACGTCCTGTGGTGAGGCAAGAGCAGGGCCACTGAGGGCAACAGGGCAGAAACATCATTAGAGATATCGGGAAGAAGATCCACAAAGCCATTGCCTAGAAATACCAGGACATTTCACACCAGGAGCAATGGCTTTTGGTTATCAGGAGAACCTGAAACATTAGGCAGCTGTGGATCTGTCAGCACTGCCGTGACACCTGAACTTAGCTACTTCAGCATGTACAGTTTACGTGCAAGCAATTTGTCATTTTGATCATTTTTGAGGGTTAAGCTGAAACAAGCCTTTCTGTTATCTATATTTATAGTATTTACTGTTGGGAGAAATGGAAAGCTTTGGAAGCTAATAATAAAAGATAAATTCTAAAAGCCAAACTTTTCCAGGTAGTATAAGAAACATTCAGCAAATGTCTTCCATTTTCTAGCCTGAGTAAAAGGTAAGCATGTTGTGGTAATGATCGTGGCCTCAGCCCCTCTGAAACATCCCCTGCGCTGGAGGAGTCATGACAATAGGTGAGAAAGTAGGCCCATCGGGGAACTGCTGGGGAGGACAAGGGCTCCACATCAAAGGACCTACAATCACCTTCACTGTTAGCCTGTTTCTCTGGCCCAACTTAATTGGGAGAGGTGGGTGGGAAAGGAAAGGACATTATCTATGACAAACTTAAGTTGTGTTTCTGAGTCTCCAGCCTATAGCACACAGAATGTCACATATCTTAGGTTTTCATTACAGACGTGACAGATCCACCCATCCAAGTAGCAGCTCAAATAGCACCCCTGTATCATTCTCGGCTCCTAATTTTTAGTCCAATATATTTGTTCTATATTCCAACTTGTGTGCAATCAAGAATCAACCAGGCTATTGAGTCCCCCACATATATAAATATCAAAGGCATATGTGGGTCTAACTTGCAAATTCTGATTTTATAAGCCAGATATTGAGCTTTTCCTGAATTCCAAAGGCTACACCAAGCCCGTAGGTGAACTGCATAGCAGAGTGGGACATCAGAGTCCTTGGTCATCACTTCCAGGACTGTCATTTACTCCTGAGGAAAAAAAAAGTTCAATGTCACAGGAATCTATCTGTCTAAAATGTGTCCCTGGGTCAAAAAGCTCTAAGTCCAAAATTATAGTTTGTACATGTTGAGGGTCGGTGTTTGTGGTCTCAGTGTGGGTCCTGGCACCCCCACACCACGTAATGACATTGTCCAGAGCAGAGCAGAAACACTTTTCCCAATTGGGGGGAGCACTTTTCAGGTTAGGACCAGAAAGTAGTGTCAAGTGACAGCCATGCAGAGTTGGAGTCTGAAAACCCTCACAGTTTGTTTATATGTTTAGCGTCAGACTCCATTCTACAAGTTTTGTCTTTTTTTCTCTTTCCTATAGTTAAAAACCAATTCATTCAGGAATCCTTTCTCCTGACGAACATAACTCCTAAATACAACCGTTTCCAAGAAATTATTTCTTCTGTGTCTTTGAAGGAAAACAGCCTTCCCCTTCTGCCTCTCAACAGGATCCTGACGCATCCCCTGCCAGACGTGTCGGGGGGCCTTCCCCCAGTACACAAATTTCTGCAGAAAATGCTGGCATTTTATGGCCCCAGATTGCAGTGAGCTTTGTTTCTCTGGAGATCGGTGTTCTGTGTTCCGAGTGTCTGCAACTTAATTAATTTACATCTTGTGAACTTCTGGAGACAATTTGTTCTGTGCCGTCAAGTTTAAGTGTGTGCAAGCTGCTTCCACGGGAGCTGGGACGCTTTGGGCTCTGCTTTCGCAGAAGACGTGCGCCACGAAGCAGCGGCACTCACACAAATCTCTGCCATTTGTACTCAAGAATTCGGAACATGTTTATTTTCTTGTTGTTATTACTTCAGCGTCTGCTTCTGAGAGCCAGTTGGGGCATTAGGCACTGTCACCCAGGGTGCGGTGTTTCCATGGCAACCTCCTGAAACATATTGGGCCAATCTTCATAAATAATCATTAAGGGTTTGTTTCGTTATGTTTACCATGGAGTAGGAAGAGGAGAAGAGAGAGGATCAGGGTAGCACATACCTTGCATTTCTTTTTGGCCATAAAGCTAAATGGGCTTATTTCACATTTCTTTTAGCAGGATCTTCCACTAAGAAACATTGTACTGTTGACTGAGGGTAGGTCTCTGGCGACCTTTTTCTTGTGAAGTCTTGTGATATGAATGGCTCTGTCAACGGCTCATGCTGGGGCAAAGCTAACGTGTGGGTGAGCTCCAGAGGCACTCCCGGGACAGCACGGGGGTGTCCCAGATACTGGGTGAGGATGTGGGTTACATTTGATGCAATACAGCAATAGCCCACCAGTGGGGTTAACAGGCTCTCATCATGTTTTGAACATCTTGCTCTCTACCCAGAAGAAAAAAAAATTATTTTACCATAAGGACATTTGTACTCAAATATTTATAGCAGCTCAATTCACAACCGCAAGATGTAGAAACTACCTAAGTGCCCATCAACCCATGAATGGAATAAATTGTGGTATATGTGTATGTTGGAGTATTATTCAGCCATGAAAAGATAGAGACTTTGCACTTTTATATTCACATGGATGGATTTGGAGAACATTCTCCTAAGTAAAGTATCTTGAGAATGGAAAAGCAAGCCTCCCACATACTCAGTGTTAATCTGAAACTAGTAGAGTAAAACTACAGGCCCTCATGAGAGAAAAACACAATTAAACTCAGTAAAGGATGAGGGGTAGGGGAGGGGTCAGGAAGGAGCAGTGCGATAGAGTTTGGCACACCTGCTGGGCAGAGGCCCCAAATGCAGTTCAGACTTCAGCCTTGACTTTACAAATGCAAAATGTAACCTAATGGAACCTTCATACTAACTACAACTTTTCAAAAATGTATAATTTACAAAATAAATAGGCTCGGCGCCTGCGGCTCAACGGGCTAAGGCTCCAGCCACGTACACCTGAGCTGGCAGGTTCGAATCCAGCCCGGCCTGCCAAACAACAATGACGGCTGCAACCAAAAAATGGCCGTTGTGGCAGGCGCCTACAGTCACAGCTACTTGGGAAGCAGAGGCAGGAGACTCGCTTGAGCCCAGGAATTGGAGGTTGCTGTGAGCTGTGATGCCACAGCACTCTATCCAGGGTGACAGCTTGAGGCTCTGTCTCAAAAAATAAATAAAATATAAAAAATAAATAAATATCATGCCATTCCAATGCTCACCCGGAGTCCTTACTGACATGAGATGTGTAACCATGTGCCACTTTTAGGCGGGTTTTATGCTTGTCTTCAGAGTTAGATCGGGAGGGTAACAGGGTAGATGATGGGCCTTTGGAAAATTACCATGGCTCCATTAGGAAGACACTGGTGTACCTTGTGACTGGCTTTATCAGTTTTTAGTTTTTATTAACACAAAAGCTCATTAGATTCACACTATCTGGAGTCTCTTGTCACATTTTGTAAAATTAATCAGGTCATGATGATCGGTGTTTCTCTGAGGTTCTTCTCAGTAGGACTTCCCTAGGGCATACACCAAGGCTCCCAGGATTCACATTCTGCCTGGAAGGCTGCGCTCTGCACTCCTGCTCAGCTGTCGTGCCCACCAGGTGCGGCCTTCAGGACAGCCTCTTCTCAGAGGCCTTCCCGGCTGCAGAAGTCTAGACTGATCCCATGGGTTTAATGCCACAGCAATATTCCTAATTAAAACCTTGTTCTAACAAAGAATCCATCAGGATTCTAGCTGTAAGCCACAGAATAGCTTCTGGCAGATTTAGACAGAAAGCGTGAGGCCCTCACATGCACGCTACTGGAAACTTGCTGTTGGTGTGTCCTCCACAGCCCTGGGTCCCGGGTGGCTGGTGATTTCAGATTGGTCAATTTCCCAGGTCCCAACCCCTGTGTTTGCTTTTCTGGGCCTAACTGATGGACAGTTTGTGAAACAAACTAAACATGAAAATCTTCCTAAATGACAGAAATAACAGTAAGGAAGAAGCTGAATGGTGTCTAGCTAGGGTGGTTTTTCCCACAGTAGAACTTAGTGTCACAGACACTGGCTGGTCAGGCCAGACTTAAAGAGGACACGTGAGAAGGCCCCACCCTCGGCAAGGTGCTCTGCTGGTGGTGGGTCCCTTTGCTGAATGTGACATTGGAATTGTCTCTACAGCAACTGTCCTAGAAAACTGTAAGCAACAACTTATTTATATACTAATAATATACAATGTATACTAGTTAGGAAAAAAAATTCTTTGCTCCAAAAATATTCATTTGGCAGGACACCAAATACATCTATTGGTTTGTGAAAGTCCTGTCTGGGGGCAGGTAAACAGACTTTTTATGATTTAATAATAATTAGCCACAGTTGGGCAGTCTGATAAATGACTTATTTTCCTTAAAATGATATAAAAAACATGTTCTCCTTCCACAAAGGTAAAGTGGTTTTGCCAGTAAAAAGCAGCACCCTGTGGCCAGCTCATGATACCTTTGCCACATCTGTCTCTCCCTCCGGCTATCACCTACTTATCCACTCATCTCCTGAATATCCATCTCCTTGGAATTAAAAATGATGTAAGGATAAATATAACAATGAAAATATGGGCAATACATATTCTTCAGGATACATGAAAAGTATTTTTGCAGTTTCCTTTTTTGAAGACACGTGTTTACTTTCCTGCATTCAGAGACTCTAGATCCAGAGAGTCACAGATGTGCCCTTCTTAGCTCTGAAAAGAAGAAAGAACCTCAGAGAGATGAAAGAACTTGCCCAAACTCACTTGGCTTCACAATGGGGTTCTGGAACCAGACTCATTTGAACTGACCCATCTCGTTCCTGACCATCTGTGGTGGATCATATCGGGGAAGGTAAAAGTAAACATCACTCAGGTCACGAGGGAAAGGTTTTCAACTGTAGCACGGTCGCCAGGGTGCAGAGTGGCGAGGATTGTCCGAGGAAGGCTGGAGGTTGTTCTCTAGAACACGGTGCCATCCCAGGTGGGTGCAGATACCACAGGGGAAGAACGTTCTGCCCCAATGGACACGGCTGTGTTGGGACAGGACACGTCATTGCTAAAGGACGGGCTTCCCTCCCAGCGCTGTGTTCACGGAGACAAGACATTTACTTTGTTCTGGTTTTCTTAGGTCGGCTGAACTTTCTTTTCAACAATTAAAAATGGAGGCTTCTTTTCTAATGAGGCCCGGCTCATCATTTTGTTGTTTCTTCTATAATGAGACCCTGGCTCATTATTATTTTATTCCTGTTTCTGTTTTCCTTTCATAGTATTCAAAGATTATAAGTAATATCATCTCATTAATTCATTGCTAGCAGGAACAAGCACTCAGAATTGTATAATTATGATGACTTTGGCACAAAACTTTGGCAGAATCTGGGGAATTTTGTCTGTAATTTAAAAGTATCTGGGCCTGTGGAAATCCCGCTCAAAGCAAGCCACCAAATTACCTCTCGCTGCTTTTATTACGCTGAACGAGTCTCTTTCCAAAGCAGTGCACATGGTATTACACAGGATGCGAAAACAGCTATAGCCAGATTGGTATCCAAATATTTTTCGAGTGTTCCAGCAGTAGTATTATCATGCCAAATAGAGGAGAGAGAGGATATTAACGGTCCCACAGCATCCCTTGCACAGACAAGGCTTCTCAGTTGGAAAAGCGAATTCTTCCAAACATTGATGGACTCACCCCAAATTGCAGATCCTACCAATAGTTTCTCTGCATGACAGCAGCCAACAGGGAAGCTTGGCGCATAGGTACAGACAGGCTCTGGGAGCTCTCTGAGCCACATTATTAAAACGCTAAAGTTTGATCCGAAAAGCTGACAGTGTTAGAAATAATTTTTGCTCCCCCAACAGAGAAGAGTCTCCGATCAGATAGCTAAACCTAAACAGCCGTATTTCCCCATTGCATGTGGCTTCACACCTTCAATTAACAAGAACATCCCAGAGATTTGTCAGGGCTGAGCGAATAGAAGGAGGAGCCCAGTTAGCAGTCCCCAAATCCTAATCATAAACAAATGCAATAAAACACCCACAGTCATTAATAAAAATAAAATGTCTCTGGGCTTTATATTAAATTATAGTATAAGGTTTATCTCATAATTAAAACTCTGGATATTGTCTTCCTTTCAACTTCATACAAGATCCATAAAATCACTGTTGAATAGTTTTAAAACTATACACTATTGTGGGACTGTTAAAGGCATCTGTGGTTTCTTAGGCATTTAAGATTATTCAGTTATATTGTAGGTGTTCACAGAAGTGGAAAAGCTGAGGACTTACACATCAACACCACCTTATTCCATCCTCCTATTTCTGAGGTCACTGCTAACACCTGTTTTTTTTTTTTTTTTAATGTTAATACTGTAAAGTTTAGATCAATGGATCGCCTTTCTTCCTAAGAATTGTCTTCATACATTGCACCATTCATTCCCAATAGAGATAACTTTTTCTCCTCCATTTAAGGAGTTTCGCATGCCACCATAATAAGAGTCCTCGGCAAGTTCTGTTGCAAGAAATGGGGAAATAATTGACCTTTCCACATGGACTGTTCATTTGCTCAGCTAATAAGAATCCTGGTTTTTAAGAGATATGAGAAGATAAAAGAAGTGAAGGAAACAGGGCTGCCTTTTAGAGGCTCCAAACTTAAGGGAGAAGAGTGATATGAATGAAGGGGAAGCACAGTAAACCAATTATGCACTATATTGATAAGAAAAATATACGCAGGGCGGATGGAACTGCCAAGGCTCAATGTTTCCCCCGTTCCCAAGGTGGTGACATCCCCAGCGATGTTCTGTTCCTCTTTGACTTCTACTCAGGTCCTAATATTTTGGGATCTAACATTAAAAAGCAGCATATATTAAAAATATCAGTGCATGAAATGTGATTTATATCCCTGAGTGGATCAGGGCGAACTCAGGTGTGTCTCACTCAGGCAAATATGGTCTCAATTCGTTGGCCTGCTGCGGCGATGGGTCTTTTCTCTGTTTTGGAGAGTGTGGTTGAAATCACCAGCCAATTCCTATACTACTTTCAATTTCCTCTGGTGTGTGATGACCGCCTTTAACTCTTCCATTGAGACTTCAAAAAAGTTATTTCATTGGGCTATTTACTATTTTACATCTGTTTCCTAAATAATCTCCTATTCTCTTCCGCTGGGTTCCTGTCGTTCTGAACATTTCCCAGGCTGCCTCCCTAGGTGTGAAAAAGGAGTGAGTGAGCAAAAATACTCAGTATTTCTACAACCATTGACAGTGCCAGTACTTTCTTAACTGGTTTGGAAATAATGACTTTGCAACTCATGACCACAGGGTGCAAGTTCCAAAGCCTCTGTGAACACACCCCCAAATTTCATGTTTCTGGCCTTGGATAGCTGGCCTAATTTCTAGAAATTTGTTTTTGTGACTTGCATGAGTGCATTTGAAAGCTTGTCAATATTTTCATTTATATTGAAACTTAGAGAACTTAGATGAAGAATTCTATCACAGCTGCATCTTCTGTATTACAACCCATTTGTGGTATTTTCTACATGGACTTTCCATGTAAGAGGGATGAAATAGTAAATCTTCCACTAAGTGAAGGACTTATTACTAAAAAGATGGCAATGCATGTACAGCAAAGGAAATGAAGGCTATTTTCTTTTGCCGTTTAAATATCAGATGACCCATTACGATCTTTTCGTTTGCATCTTAAATTTTTATTTTGTCACTATTGAAAATGGGTTACATAGAACTTACTCTTATGGAAGAGATTATTTTAAAAGATTTTTTTTTTTATCTGGGGAGACAGAAATCTTTGTGAAGGTAAATGGAAAAGTTCAACAACTCAATGACTCACTTGTATGTTAGGAAAACTCTCAGCACAACATGGGGGCTTACACTTAAGTACAAAATAGTGTGGCACTGTGGCAGTGTCCCCAGCACCCTGGGGATGGTACTCTTTTCCTTGGCTGACAGGTACTTCCATGTGGCCAGGACAGGTCTGTAGGCTGTCTGAACAACTGTAGGGCCTCCTGCTATCAACTCACCCAAGAGACAAGTTTTTACCCCACTGTGCTGGGATAAAATGTCAGCCCAAAAGGAGGGTAGTTCTGAATCCAGTGAGCAGCTGCCACAGTGATCCTACTTGACCTAGCCACCCAAGGACCCATGTAGAGGTGCCTGGTAGACTCAGGGCTACAGGTTAAAACTGAAAAGCCATTTTCTCAATAACAAATGATGACAGGGGACCCTGGCAGGTCACTCTGGTAGCCTATTGTCATTTCTTCTACCTGTAGAAAGCCACCTTGTCAACTTGCAGGCCTGTGCTAGCATGAGGATGGGGACCCCTGGTATGCAGTGCTGAGGATGACAGGGGCTCTCGAGGTGGTGACAGACAGATGCTATTTGGGAAGATTGGCCATACTGAGTGAGGCTCTCACAGTGAATCCCCCTCGGGGCTTCCCAGAAATACATGGGGTGTGTTTTGTTACTAAAAATTCATTGGAGACCTGAGCTGCAAGCCTGTGTGACAAGTGAGCCATTTACATCCCAGGTGGGGCTGGGGATGCCCAGGTTGCCTTACTGAGCTGCTGTGTTCTGGGGTAAGCCGGGATGCCGCCTGCTGGTGTGTTCAAGGCCCATAAGAAGAAGGTCCAGGATACTTCATGAACTTGAATGGAAGGCACAACCTATCACCAGCATTCCACACGGCAGGGGGGCCCAGGGGATGTTCGGGAAGGGGCCCTCGTCCAACAGTAACCACCTGAGGACCAGGATCCACGTGCTGCCTTACAGTTAGGCAGAGATTGACCAATGGCTTTGGCAGTTGATCTGAAAGCACTGGGGGGGGGGGGAGTTTAGACATTGTGAAGCAATTCCTGGGTAGACGGAGGTGACACATGGGAATGTGAGCAGTTGTTTATTGACATAAAGGCCAGAGCATCCCTGTGCCTCTGGGCATCCTCCATCAGGTACACCTGTCACCACCCAGCACTGTAGTCAGCAGGCACTCACAACGGGATACACATGCAGCTGGGGTCAGGCCGAGTTGGTACCGCCTGAGATACTCTCCAGGTTCTTACAGACTCCTCGGTGACTATTTCCATCAGAGGTTTGCTGCTCATCTCGACTTGGGGGAGTAGCATGTCTCATATCCCCAGTAGATAGAACAGACCTGGAGATGTTTCCTGAATCATAAAACGCTATGAAATACAGAGACTCTGGCCCTTAGCAACCTGTCCACTGTCAGGAATTCCGACGTCTTAAGAACCAGGCCCTGTGTCAGGCTCTCGGGGTTCCAGGCAGCATGTCCAGAGCTCTGCCTCCCGAACGTCTTGATGAAAGCCCCAAAAGGTCACTGAGTGGTCCTCAGCTTCCAGGAAGCCCCCAGAGATGTAAAAAGGATGAACAAGGACATGCTTTCAAATTAAGTCTCACCTGTGTCTGGAAAACATCCACTATTGTCAAACAAAAATGGATTTGGGGAAACTCATTAAAATCATAGCATTATATTTTACCAAAGAGAATGTGGCTGGTCACATCAGGACGCGTGTTTCTCCCATATCTTCAGTTTATTCTGCGGTGCTGTCTCCGCTCTGGAACCTGTGCCCGTCCGCCCTCTCCCCACTCTAGGTCATCGCCATGCCTGGTATCTCCCTGATAGCCCAGGCTCCATGTGCTAGAGTGCTGTTCTGGTGACAGTTCAGGAAGAGAGGTCCAGTGTCTCCAGAAAGAGGGACACACCTAGAGGGGAGAAGCCTCTCAGGCCACCCAGCGTGGAGAGGGGCAGCACACGCTTGTAGGCAGCTGGCTGCCTTGAAGGAGGAGCCCCCACCTTTACTCAACACCTGCTGGTGAGCGCCCCGTCTGCAGCATCCTGCCAGGAAACCCTTCTGTGGATTCACCCCGCTCCCAGGGCTGTGTTCCTCCACCCTCCAGTGCACTGGAAGGCTTAGTGTTAAAAGCCCAGTACCAGGTAATGACATGAGATCAAGAAGCCTGTAACTAGAAATTGTTATTAAGACTATTTATTTATTTTTATTTATTTTTTGAGTTGGAGACTCACTCTGCCACCCTGGATAGGGTGCTGTGTTGTCATAGTTCACAGCAACCTCAAGCTCCGGGGCTCAAGAGATCCTCTTGCCTCAGTCCCCTGAGCAGCTAGGACTACAGGTGCCCACCACAATGCTCGACTAGTTTTTAAGGGACATGGGGCTCTCGCTTGGCTCACACTGGTCTTGAACCCATGAGCTCAGATGATCCACCCACTGCAGCCTCTCAGAGTCCTGGGATTACAGGCCTGAGCCACCGTACCTGGCCCAAAGCTTTTCTTATTAAAAGCAAGTACAGCTGAAGTTACATAAGAGCTCTTCCTACACACCAGTAAAAAGGGCAGGTGTGATTCCAGGAGCACACTGACCGCTCCAGGTAGTTCTGGGTAAAGTAGAAAATTAGGATGACGTGGTCTTCTGACAAGGTGACTGGCAGTCCTCGCGCAAGTGGTGCAATGTGATTGGGAACTGCACTAACACCAGGCTGATCGGAGAAGGGATTAAAGATCCCATCTAATTAGAGCCTAGGTCTTGCCTGGGAGCCTCTCAAGCCTCTTCGTCATGTGTTACCCTGCCTTGGGGTCTGGTGTCACTCTGGCAGCATAGAACCAACTGTCCTGGGACTCTTCCCACCTGGCTGCAGGAAGCCGAGAGAACGACGTGATACCACTGCCCCAGGCTCAGCACCGTCTCACACTGCATGCTCACCTGTCCACCACTCTGCTGACCAGAAGCAGGAGCTGATTTAACAGAAGGCACCAACGCACCTGTGAGGTCTGGTCACTCCCCCGGGCTGATGCAGGGTTCGCCTTTTCTCCCTGTGTTCAGTAATGGTAGAAGGGTTGTTCTAGAAACTTTCCATGTAGTGCACCCCAGGGACTTCTAACTCACAGGCTATCAATTTCCAGGAGGCCCACAATGGCCATCTACTTACCTAGGCAGCAATATCAGCCACCTTTCCAATGATTGGCCCCCTTGGAGGGCAAAACTGTCTCTCGGTGGCTCTTGATTTGGCCTAGAGTTCATCTTGAACAGTTCATAGGGAAGGGAAGCAAAGAAGTAAAACAACGTTGGAGGAGTTAAACTGTAAAATGCCCCATCATGCTCACGGGAGAGATACGTAGGTCTAACTGTGCAAATGAGTTTGATTCCTGTTTAAAGGGCTTCCACTTAAATCCTCCCCTTATCCCTAAAGCAAGATAAAATTACCAGACATGTGGGGAATTTGAAGTGTAAAATCCTTCTTAAAGAGAATTACTGTTTGCAATAAGAGAATAGCACAGAGCCAGAGAGAAAAGACCTGAACCTTGTACATTTGAATACCGTATATACAGTACTTTTTTTTTCATGTCTTCATCTCAGACGAGATGACTTAGACTTCGGGATATCACAACCAGGAAAATTAGTTCAGAACCAAGGGGACGACCTAGGCCAGCACTTGGACCAGTTTGCCAGCATCTCACTTTTAATGATGCAACTGCAAATGAGTGTAGGTTTGTAATTAGGAGACAGAACAGATGGCAAAGACTTAGTTTAAAGTGTTCATTAAAATAACCTGCACTGCCAAGTTACAGCTTCCTGCTAGGAGGCTGCTGCTCAGTTGAAAAGCGTTGCACTGAGCTGGGATGTCGGGAAAGATCAGAGCAGGAAGGAAGAGCCCGTAATTGTTTCCCCGTTGTCTGCCAGTCTCCAGATGTGTGTGCCGTGGAGCTCACATTTCTGTAATCAAAAGTGGTTACAGGAAACCTGACATTCTCTTCAAAATTTTTGTCAGATAAATACATGTGGTCTCTTAGCACTGTTCCAAGAAAAGCAGTTTCCCTCTCTGGCAGCCCGGCTCAGCCTCTTAGAGGGACCCTGAGTGCACCTGTGATCCTTTCTTTGTCTGCATGCAGGAATTAAGGTCCAGTTTCTCAGAACAAGAGGGGTGAGGGCGTGTCACTTCTGAGATTAGGCTATGGAAACCCTGGCTCCTAAAGGCTGGGAAGGGTGTGTATGTGTGTGGGGGCTGGTCAATGGGTACAAACATGCAATTAGAAGGTAAAAGTTTTCATGTTAGACAGCAGCCTAGGGTGACTGCCACTAAGGACAACCCACTATACATTTCAGAACAGCTACAAGGGAAGGCTGGAAATGTTGCAACACCCAGAAATGATGAGTGATGCAGGTGGCAGGTGACCCAAGGACCCTGAGTTGGTCATTACACCCTCTGTGCATGTTAACAAAATACCATATACACCCCATAAATATGTACAAACATTATGGAACAATAACATTTTTAAAAATACTAGTTTCCATCTTAGAGGCCCTCTGTCTAACCTGCTGTGAGGGAAGCCAACAGCCGTGCCGTGAGCTGTCCCATGAAGAGCCCAGGTGTGAGGAACTGCTGTCCCTACCAACAGCAGGGAGGACCCAACATTAGCATAGCCACGTGAGAGGCCGTAGCAGGGGACCCTCCCCAAGCTGAGCTCTGGCTGCAGCCCTGTGAGGGACCTCGGGTCGGAGGCACCGCTGAGGCCCAGCCAGATGCCTGCTCCACACACACTGGGTGATGGTCAAACGACGCTATTTTCTTTAAGTATTGCCCAATTTGTTATGTAGCGGTAGACACCTAATACTATACTCAAGACGGAAGAGCTCGGAAATCTAAGGCTTACTTCCAATTATTTAGTGGGCAAGTTGCCCACTAATTTTGTTTTCTCATTTTATGTAATTGTGGTTGATCAGTCGGTTCCTGGAATCTCAGTGAGAACATAGGATGGGAGACTTTGCCAAAATATTCAACAGTAATATATTTGATTGAGCTTCAGTACATAACGGAAATGTCAAATTAATCCTCTAGCAAGTAAAACAGACTCATTAGCTTTAGAATAGATTGTCAGGAATCACACGCTGTCATATCTATGGCTGTCGGTGGAAAAAATTGCACAAGCATGTTTACCATCACATCTGTGTAATCCATCCTGGATTCATATGTGGAGCGTGTACACTCACACACATGCACACACAGTTGCACACACACACACACATGCACACACCTACACACGCACATGCACGCACACACATGCGTACACAGGTGCACACACACACCCCCACACGCACACACACGTGCACACACAGATCTGCTGAGAGAGAGAACATACCGTGTTGCATCCTGGACTTGCTTTACGTAATTTGTATGAACAAAACTCCACTCTGGAGCCCTACTTTTGAGACATTCAATGCCCCATGTTTAAAGTACCAGAAGAAAGGAACCCCTGACCTTCCCATCTTACTGGTGCTCCTGTGAGACCATTTTCCTTTCTCATCCCCTTCTTTATAGTCCCTAATTTGGGGATCCCGTAGTCCTGCTCCCTTGGAACACTACTTCTGTCTGTGTGTTTCTCCTTAGCTGACTGACCCTGCTCAGGTCCGCTACGTAAACGCCACATACTGAGTGGGCTGAAGACTGCAAATGTGTGTGTTCTGCCTTGAGCTCCACACCCATAAATCCTGGCATCACCACTTGCATGTTTAAAAGGAACATTCAACATAAAGGCTCAGAACAAACTCTTACATTTTCCTGCCAAATTCCCCTCATTTCCCACCTTTGTAAATGGTTTGCTCCCTCATATCCCCACAGGCCACCCAGCCCATCCAGCAGTGCATGGGTGGGCGGGAAAAGGGGCCCCCACCTGGGGAAGCACCTGGAGCAGCGGGAACAGCACGTCCTCCAGATTCAACGGTCCCCTCACACGTGGGTGTCTGCTGTGAAGTGGAAGTTATACAAACTAGAGCCTGATTTTAAAAAGCTACTTGGGAAGCTGAGGCAGGAGGATCAATTGAGCCCAAGAGTTTGCGGTTGCTGTGAGCTACGATGACACTACGGCACCCTACCCAGGGTGACAGAGTGAGACTCTATCTCAAAAAAAAAGAAAGAAAGAAAGAAAAAGAAAGTTTGTTTGTAGCCCTCTCTTCATCCTTCTTCTGAAGCTGGTGTTATTTTATATGTGATATCTTGATATCTCGGGCCTTGATTTTAAAAAGTAATGTTAACAAGTTACTCTTGTTATGAATATTATGATGTCAAGTTGGATTTTCAACAGAATTCAACTCGGAAAACTACCAAAGGCCTGCAATGGATTTAATGAAAAGGGAACAGATCTCCCAAATCAAATTACACCTTCACAATAGAAATGATAATAGAACCTTAATTTACTAATAGCTGCTACTTACTGAGAAATTACAAATGAAGGAAGAATTTTGGAGGACACAGGACTCTGGTGGTACATGAAAGTCCAGTGTGCAGGGTGATGCAGTGTTGGAGCAGAAGCAAAAATATTAAATATACTTCTAAACAGCCACGAAAGATCAAGGGAGAACACTGGCAGGAAGGCCCAGCCTACACTTGCCTCTCTGGGCAAAACACACCTGTGCAGACCAAGGTTCAGACCCCTAGGCCCTTTTCCAAAGGGACAGCCTGCTGGGCTGGTGCCGTTCTGCCTTTTAACTCCTAGCTGGAGCCTGACGGCTGCAAATGTCCATAATTATGGAAAATCCACTCATTTTCTGCTCTGTGGCTGAAATAATGACAGTCTCTTTTTATTACAGTTCTAATGGCTTCTTGTTCAGAATCTCTGCGATAGTATTCGTCATGGTGAAGGGGTCTCATTGCATATGGGGGGACATCCACATATATCACCGTGAGAGCAGGTGGGGAGCTGGCAGGGTGACAAAGGGCTGCGGCAGTCCCTGGGAGCTGGGGCAGGAGGCACGGACTCTCTACAGTTGCTCATTCCAGGGAGATCTTCACCTCCAAACCGAGCCCCATACCTTGGCATGGATAGTGTGCTTCCTGAATGCACGGCTTTTATCCTAACAGTACTCATTAAATAGGAAACATTTTAGTTAGCCCCTAAAAGTAGCTGGTTTCCAAAAAGATATGTACCCCAGACTCCAGAATGGAATAAATAAGATAACTGTGAAATATAAAACACATAAAATACAGCAAAGGCACAATAAATATCCACCTTACAAGCAAGACAGTGGCTGTGTGTTCCCAGGGCCGAAAGGAATGGTCCTACCTCCTCCTGGAGGAATCGTGTGTGTGTGTGCGCGTGTGTTTAGGAGTTTGGCGGGAAGGAGGGGGCTTGTAGTTTTCCTGGGTTTCTTCCTGCACTCGTGCCTTCAACGTGAAAGCCGATTATCTTCATCCCCATGTCCAGTCCTTTGAGCACACACTCCCACAGATGAATAGTACAACTGCTTAGCAGCGATTGCACAGAGGGTTTGAGAGCTGTGATGGAGAGGTGGGGGGAGGCTGAGAGTTGTGTAGAGGCTGCAAGGTGCTTACAGGGTGGAAGTTGTGCAGAGGCTGGGAGGCTGGTAGAGGCTGGGAGTCTGGTAGAGGCTGGGAGGCTGGTAGAGGCTGATGAGTGTCCTGAGGAAGAGCACACAAGTCGCGCTCTGTGGAGGAAAGGGCAGGTGCATGAGACAGACGTGGGGGTGAAGCTGAAGTTCTGCCCATTCTCTGCCTGAAGCCAATTTCCTTTCACCTGGTAACAAATCAGCCATGATGGTATGTCCTGAACAGCAATCTGGGTGCACCTGGAGAGACGGCAGCTCCCCGGGCGGCAGAGCCCCCAGCCCCAGCCCCCACCTTCCCGCCCGCCTCTCCTCCTGCTTCTCTTCCCGGCTCCGGACCTTCGTCGTCCACCTCCAGCAGGGACCAAGCAGCCCCTCATGTTCTTTCCCCCAGGGGTTCCTCAAATCCAACTCTATTGTCAGTCATCAATCAGGAAGGGCATCAGGTGGCTCACAGCACTGAGCAGCGGGGCGGCGGGGCCAGTGTTCCCTGCCAGCCCTCATTTATGAAGAAGAGACACTTGTCACTCCGTCATCGCTCAGATGTGTTGTCAACTGTGACACAACTGTGACCACTATTGTTCCAGAACTGACACTGAAGGAACACAGAGCCCCACGCCGTAGAAATTGTGTGACAAGTCAGACTCACTACCTTCCTCTGACCATCCGGGAGCAAGAACGGAAGGCTAGGATGTGTTTCGAAGATGCCGGGAATGAGTTTTCTTGATGGGGCAGATGTGGAACATGTAACTCGTTCAGAGCTCATGAGCTTTTATTTGGGTTATTGCAGTTGTACGTACATGAAGTTAAATGAAAGATCTCTAAATGCATAAACTAGTGGGGTAGTTTAATTCTTGTTTAAAAAGAAAAGAAAGTTGGGACCTCAATATTCAAGCATTATAGTGAAAAAAGCCAGAACTAAAATGTTCTTTCTAGTGCCAGGCCCCACTCTCCCATCATACGGGAACATTCTAGACAGAAACACACAACAGGACAGAGCAAGGCCCCACATTCAGTGCTGGCCAGTCAAGCCCTCTCCTGGGAGGCACTGCTGCCTTTACCATGACGGTGGGAAAAGAGGGATTTTGATGTCACCCTAGAGTTAGTCAGAAGATTCTGGAACCCTGGTCTCCGGATAGGTAGAAAAGAAAACAGGAAAGATGTCAAAACATTTGAATGTGATGGGGTTTGAGAGGAAAGCAAGAGGGGCTGGTGATGTTTTAGGAGCCCGAGGGCTGAGCTTTACTTGGGAAGAAGAAGGCCAGCACCTTTGGTCAGTCCTGTCTCCAGACGCCCCATCGGCGATGCCGTCACCTCTGCACAAGGTGCCGGTGTTGTGCTGAGCACTCACTCCTCAAGGATGTATAAAATGCAGTTTCTGGGCATGGGGATGGGATGAGATGCCCCTTCCTGGTGCATTACTGAGGTGAGAGAGGAAAGCTGCCCTGTGCCCTAGGGCTGGAGGAACAGGCCTCGCGGGGACCTGCCCTGCACAGCACATGCACAATCCCCTGTGTGAGGGACAGCTGCAAAGGTTTGAAGAGATGTGTCCCCTCAGACTTTGTACATTGGAACCTGGTCCCCAGTGTCATGGCATTAAGAGACGGTGCCTCTTGGGGGTCACAGTACTCTCCGCCATAAGCGGGACTACTGCTCTTAGCAAGGTCCTTCTGCTTTCCACCCTGGGGACACAGTGACAAGGTGCCACCTTGGAGGTAGAGAGCAGCCCTGACCTGACCCCACATCTGTCAGTACTTTCTTGCACTTTTGACCCTCCAGGGTCAAAACTGCAAGGAAATAAATTCTGTTGTTTATGAATTGCCCAGTCTGGAATATTTTTATAGAAGCCTGAACAATCTAACACAACCCGGTATATGCATTTCCTAGCACCCCCGATTTCCATTTCTGAAGAACCTTGGACTGAGGAGACCTGAAGGAAGGCACTGTCTCACCTGCCCCCCACTCTCCGCAGGGCCTCTGTCCCAGTTTTCATGGGCAGGACATCCTGTGAAGGGCTAGCTGTTCCTGGTCAGTGGGACAGCCGTGTCATCAGGAGAGGGGCTACGATACCCACCAGATACAGACCGGGCATCGTGCCACAATCATCTCCCCCGGCCATGTCCAGAATTCTTTCCGTCCTCCCACCTGCAGCACCATGACAACCGGACACGGCCTCCTCATCCTCCTTCTCCCAGCCCCTGGCAGCCCATTGCACCTTCCGTCGCCAGGAATTTGACCCCTCTAGGCACCTCATGTCAGTGGAGTCAGACGTATCTGTCCTTTGTGAGTGGCTCATCTCACCCAGCACGTGTCCTCAAGACCCATCCATGCCCTGCCATGTGCTGGAGTTTCCTTTCTAAGTTGGAACAATAATTCACATGTGCATGCTCCACATTTTGTGTGTGATTTGTGTGTCAGTGGAGAACGAGTTGCTTCCACTCTGGGCTGTTGCGATAATGTTGCTGTGGACATAGGTACAAACGCCCCTCTGAGACCCTGCTGTCAGCTCCTCAGGGTTTTCCCTGGGATTGCTGGATCATGGGGAAACCCCACAGGGTTCCTTTAAGACTTAAAGGTGCCTGATTAAGACCTGTCACATTGTTGCTTTTGCTCCCCTGGCTCCCTGTTCCCACTTCCCTATGGACCCAGAGGCTCTAACCTCCAAGAAAAACCATACCCAGCCCCCCACCATTAGAAACATCCAGAGATACTTTATGAAGAGATGAGCTGTTTCCATATCCAAACAGGACAAGCCAATTCCAACTCACAAAATTATTATTTCCATATGTTAAATCAGTCCTGGAAATCTAATCATTCTCAAATATTAAAATCATCTGTTTGACCACTGGCATCTTTTCTATGACTGGTCAAGGCCACATCAGTATTTTGCTGATTATCAGGTAGAAATAGGTTTGGTGGTGTTCCCTGTGACATATTATTTCAACCTCCAGCCAAATGAGACATATTTAACTATATTTTCATTTTTTTGGTTTTTTAACTCTAAACTGTAAATTTTTTTTTCTTTTTTCTTTCTTTCTTTTTTTGAGACAGAATCTCACTTATTCGCCCTTTGGTAAAGTACCATAGCATCACAGCTCACAGCAACATCAAATTCTTTGGCTAAAGCGATTGATTCTCTTGCCTCAGTTTCCCAAGTATCTAGGACTACAGGTGCCCGTCACAACACCCGGCTACTTTTAGAGACCAGGTCTCCCTCTGGCTCAGGCTGGTCTTGAACCCATGAAATCAGGAAATCCACCCACCTTGGCCTCCCAAGGTGGCCAATTACAGGCATGAGCCATCATGCCCTGCAAGAATTTGTATCTTCACTTGGTACAATGTTACCAAATGTTAGCACCTCCCTCCAGAGAACTCTGAACCCGTAAGGATTGGCTCAGGACCTGCTATAACAAATAACCCCTGACTTGTTAGCCTAAAACAACACATGATTAGCCTTTCACAGTTCTGGAGATCACAAGTCTAAAATGGGTTTCACCCGGGCGAAACCAAGGTGTCAGCAGGGTTGTGCTCCCTCCCAAGGCTGCAGGGGATGGTCCTTCCCTCACTCTGCCCCTAGAGGTGCATCCTTGCATTCCCCAGGGCACAACCACCTCCACCGTAAGACCAGTAGCATCAGAGCACCTCTCTCTGGGAGCCTGCTTCCTCCACATGGACTCTGCCCTGTTGCAGTCAAACCTGGCTTGGCCTCCCTCACCCATGATGGCTCCCAGAAGCCACCAGGTAATTTTTCACAAGCTGCACATCTCAAGATCCTCACCTTGGTCACATACACAAGGAAATTCTTCCTACATGAGACCTTCCTATATGAGACAGTCTTCTTCTTGCCACGCAGGGGCTCTCTGTTTCCAGCTTCGTGAGGCCTGACCTCCTGTCCTGGTGCTATGACGTCCCTGTCCCCTTCCCCTGGCACAGCCCCTGGGACAGGCTCCAGTAGATGTGTTGTGACCTAGTCACCGGATCCCTCACAAACCCCTGGGAGACCAAGTCTGATGCAAAAGCAAGAGGCTGTTTATTAGCATGCTCGAGCCTGGGCTTCCTGATCCTGATGCAGCAGGAGAGCAGAGAAGCCCTGATGATGAAATGGAGGGAGGTTTTAAGGGTACAGAAAGGAAAAAGGGAGGGGGTGTGAGGTGAGCCGCTGGGGTGAGCTGATAGGGGGCCTAGGGGACTTGTATTTGTCCCCTAGGCTGATTGGTATTGTCCTTGACTGATTGGTCTGGGAGGGTGCTACTATTGTTCAGGGCAGGTGTTGTGCAAGGGCGCAGATCATGGGGCAAGGATGGGGGGCGAGGAGGAAGCAGTTTGTCTAACGCCTTTGATATGCAGCAGCAAAAGGAAGGCTGAGGGACAAGATGGAGTTTTAACAAAATGGATTCAGCTTGGTCCTTACAGATGTAGCTTTGCATTTCTGCTTTATTTGGGTTCCTTTGGGTAAAAGAAACAAAGATAAGATTAATAACTGTAGTAGAGAAAGAAAGGCATGATAAATATAATAGTATCTTTGGAAAGTTTAAACACTTCTGTTAGAAAATGTTAGACCTAATAAAAATTTCATGGATTGCCAAGACATAAAATAAATACACCTAGAATCAATTACATTCTTCCATACCAGTAGTAACCTAGAATGCATCATTTATAAGGAAATTCTATTTGCAATAGAAACAAAAATATGAAATATTTAGAAACCAAATTAAGAGGAGATACATGACCTTTACACAGAAAATGACTAACATTTTCCTTGAGAAATATGAAAGCATCTTCTCTCTGACTCCGCTCCCCTCTGCCTCTCTCTCAGGACTTTCTCTCCTCTGTCTTGCTTTGTCTCCCTCTAACGTACCTGTGATGGCTTTAGATGACAAGACCAACACTGCCCTCTGTAGGCTGGAGGACTGACTATGATAATGTCAGTTATTAGCATATTAATTGCTGGTTTCCACTTAGTTTGAGCATCATTTTTCCATGAAAAATTAGGGCTTTTAAAATTCATCAATAAGAACAGAACTACAAAATGTTTTTATAGAAAAAAAAGAAAACTATAGGATAAAAGTACCAATGTGGTCGGGAACGTGGCTATGGGAACACAGAGACCAGGTTGAAAGCGAGTCCTCCTCTTCCAAACTGGGCATTTGAACCAGCTGTCCCAACCCAGAGAAGTTACTTACCTTGTACATTAGAGATAAGTCAACATCCACAAACATGGTCCCAAAGGCAATATTAGGAAGCGTTTAAATAGAACTAAATACGATGTGCTCTGGAAACTGCATCTAACAACTCAAAACACATTTCTGTGATTCTGGAAACAGCATTTTAACATGAAAACTTTAAGTAACATCATTCTGGGAAAATAGAGGAGGGAAATTAGTATATTCAAAATAGTGTACTGGTTTATTTCACATAAAATTAAACATGTAGTGAAGGAACTCTTAAGTAAAAATCAATTTCAACTATGTCGCAGAAAAATTAATATGTTCAATTTGGTGAAAAGCACTTTAAAAAATAACATTCTTCTTGGAAAGTGAGGAATTGTGTTGTTTGGAAATACTGTTATTTTAACATTTTCTGTAACCGTTTTTTATTAAGGAGTAATGAACTCAAGGGTGAGCAGACACAGGCAGGGCCCCCACTCTTCCCCAAATGCAGAAACAGGAATCAAGCTAGTGAAGCAAATGGGGGCACAGGAGTGTGCACAGTGGTGTGTGAGAACGTGAGGTGCAAACGTGACCACAGGAGTGTGCACAGTGGTGTGTGAGAATGTGAGGTGCAAACGTGACCACAGGAGTGTGCACAGTGGTGTGTGAGAACGTGAGGCATAATGGTTACCTATAAACAAGCAATGAACAAACAGAGCAACAAGAGGGGAAGAGGAACTAAGGGCTCTTACTGGTTACCACTGCGAACAATTACAGGTGGGATAACCCAATTATAGCACAAGAATATGGGGAAAAGAGGAAGGGGGGGAAGGGGGAAGATGGGCGGAGGAAGGGCGATTGGTGCGGTCACACCTATGGTGCATCTTAGAAGGGTACAGGTGAAACTTACTAAATGCAGAATACCAATGTCTTCATATAGTGATTAAGAAAATGCCATGAAGGCTATGTTAAATAGTTCAATGAAAATAGTTCAGATTGTATATGAAGTCAGCACATTGTGCCCCATGGTTGCACTAATGTATACACAATTATGATTTAATAAAAATTAAAAAAAAAAAACCTGGCCTGAAAATCTCGGGATGAGGAGTGTTTGGGGTTCAGGTATTTTCAGATTTTGGACTATTTATTTGTGTTGTACTCACCCAGTTCAGCATCCTTAATCCAAAAACATGAAGTCCAAAATTCTCCAAAGAGTGTTTTTTTTCAGCATCACATTGGCAAAAAGTTTTGAATTTTGGAGCATTTCTGATTTCACATTTTTGGATTTAGACATACTTAATTTGGAGGTCTTTCAGGAAGTGTCACTTAGCAAAATTTACTAAAAGAAAAATTCTCCAGTTACCTTTGGATTTCTTTTCCTCACCTCTGTGCTTCCTACACATGTGGGTGGCTGGAAATGTCTGGGCCCTGGTGTCCCTATACCCTGACTTACCCTTGGAGGAGCATGGAAGTGCAGGTCCCACACAGACACATCACTGCTCGCATCAAAGCCTCCTGCGTCTTCCCTTCCCACCCGGAGGAGAAGCCTGCAGGACGCTGTTGGGCCTCAGCTCCCTCACCTCCACTGGGGCCACTTCCATTGCCAAGGAAACTCTGCCATGCCCTTGCAGCCTGGAGAGCACTCTCTGGGCCTTCACACTGCTCCCTGCACCCGCTTCAGAAGTCCTCTCAAATGTGTCCTGCTTTCCACAGTGACTTACCAAGCGCAAAAATGAAAGGACGATTTAACAGAATTGTAAATGTCCTCATCCTCCTTCACATACTGTTCTCTACAGGTTCAGTCCCCAACTGGGATGCAGCGTACTGCCTGAGCTCTGCCTCCAGTCCCGTGCCCCCCACCAACACCTCATGGAAACATTGTCCACCATGAAACTGTCCTTGTAAAATTACCCCATTATATATTGTCCAGTAATAATAATAAAAACAAGGAATGCAATAAATGTAGTGTGCTTTAATCATCCCCACAGCACCCTCACCCTTGGAAAAATTGTCTTCTATGAAACAGGTTCCTGGTGCCAAAAAGTTCGGGGACCCCTGCTGCACAGCCCTTGTCATCTGGAATACAGTGCTTCCCACGTGTTTGCTTTTTCCCTTCCTTCTGACCCTGGTGTGAGCCCTATGTGGAGGGGTGGCCAGATGTCTCACTGCCCTCTCCCTTCCAGGGACACCTGCTGCTCAGAACATAGGTGGCTGAAAACCAAGATCCTGGTGCTGCAGATATAGCACGTGGTGAGGGCCTGTTCCCTGGTGCATAGATAACCAGCTTCTTGAGTTCTCACATAGGAAAGCAGGGAGGGGGAGGCAAGCTATCTTGTTCCTCTTCTTCATGGGCACTAATTCCATTTATAAGGGCCCCACCCTCATGGACTGCTTACTTACAACACCTCATCTGCTAAGGCCACCCCATGGGAGATATAAGTTTCAATATATAAATTTTGAGGGAACCTGCACATTCAATATACAGTGACTCAACCTGTTTTCTCAGATTTAGAGTAACCATTGGTTAGGATGTTGAGCAACTACACAGGGTTGTTTCATAATAAAACAGAAAATGAAAGTGAGTGTTGCGGATTTGTGTCATTTTGAATGTAAGTAAAGAGTTTTGAGTAAGGAATAAAATTATACTGATCAGCTGCCAGAGGAGAGAGGTTGGACTATTTTGTTAGTATTTGTACCTAGAAATAAAATGTGGGCGAGGTCTCACATTATCTGGGTATTTAATACAACATTATTAAAAGATACAAATTAAGAAAAGAATGATCTATTGGACTAAGAAGCTTAACCCATCTAAGAAAATTCTCAACTGATTTTAACTCAAAATTGTGCTATAACATAGGCATGGGAGAATGAGAAGTGAGGCCAGCATTATTACAAGCTTGCTCCCTGTGCTGTCCCAAAGCTGTAAGACAATGTCAGCTGCAAGGAAAGCTGCTCCATTTCCTTGTGTTCCTTATAACAGAGAGTCTCTCACACAACACAAATACACACTCACAAAATTAGGAGAAAAAACAAACGTTTATATGTTATCTTGCTGATTCCCAAAGGCTCTATTCGAATTGTACTAAAAATTTTGACATTTGGTTAAAAGAAATTGGAGCAGGGCGGCGCCTGTGGCTCATTGAGTAGGGTGCCGGCCCCATATACTGAAGGTGGCGGGTTCAAACCCAGCCTCAGCCGAACTGCAGAACAGAAAAATAGCTGGACATTGTGGCGGGTGCCGGTAGTCCCAGCTCCTTGGGAGGCTGAGGCAGGAGAATCGCCTAAGCCCAGGAGTTGGAAGTTGCTGTAAGCTGAGATGCCACAGCACTCTACTGAGGGCGATAAAGTGAGACTCTGTCTCTACCAAAAAAAAAATAGAAAAGGAAAAAGAAATTGGAGCAAAGTTAATGTTATAATGGTTTAATTTTCTCACGATGTATCCATTTCCCTGACCTATTGAATATTGCAGAATAACATTGGATTAAACTCTTTTCTTTTCTTTTTTAGAGATAGGGTCTTACTAACTCACCCTGGGTAGAGTGCCATGGGATCTCAGCTCACAGCAACCTCAAACTCTCAGGCTTCAGCGATTCTCTTGTCTCAGCCTCCCAGATAGCTGGGACTACAGGCACCCACCACAAAGCCCAGCTACTTTTTGTTGCAGTTTTCATTGTTGTTTGGCAGGCCCGGGCTGGATTCGAACCCGCCAACTTCGTTGTATGTGTCTGGTGCTGTAACAACTGTGCTACAGATGCCGAGCTGGATTAAACTCTTATAAAATTTTCTTTTTCTTACAATCTATGTTTATTGTTTAAGACCACTTGGTCACTGACCCACGTACACAGTTTTAAAAAGTTAATATGGTCCTTCTAACAAAAGTAAAATCAGAAGGTCCTACAAAATGTTGAATACTTAGCAACTGCTTTTTAGAGATGCTCCACCCCTAAAACTTCTTTAAAACTGTATAAACTTGTAAAAATGCAAAAACACTATTGAAAATTTCCAAGAAAACATGGGAAAATGGCTTCAACAGATTTTTTTTTCCTACATTTGGGTCCGTAGGTGTTTAAAGATGCACAAATCCCCATAATATCCCCCTTTGTCTATTGATACATTTGTTAGTATCACTATCAATGTAAAAGAATGTCAAGTCATTTTTTGTTTTATTTATCATAGAATATTATCTATATTCTACTTTTCCTCCTTGATTTGTAAACTAACTTCAGCTTTCCAGTGTTTAAAAAGAATAGTATAGAAAGAATCTACTCTGAATTAATTAATCTGGCTATGGCAAAATAACAAGCTGAGGTTGGGGTTAGAATGTCATCAGTGACAGCGGGGTGGTATTTCAAGGGCAGAGTGTTGAAATAACGGCACAGAGCGAACGACTCACAGTCTGACTGCCTTGTGCATCTTCCCTTCACCCCAAGAATGCCGCAGGGAGACCACAGAGGTGACGTCCACAGCATGCAGATGTGACAGAGAAACAGACGCGTGTTCCTCACATTCCCCTCTGAGGCCAACTGTAAGACCACTGACTTCTGTGGTAAGTTTGTCGCTGTTCCTGTCACTCTTGATTTTTTGGATAGAAACTGCTACAAAATACCACTTATTACCACTGAGATTATTCCTGGTGGCAACCGTGGACCAGAATCTGAGTCCAGGAGCCCTTCTTGTAGCTGAACGCTCAGGGCAGCTGCGCTGAAATGAAGCAGGAGCTCCTTCAGTGAAGACCTTGCACCAAGCCCTGATCTCTGATTTTTCTCATTCTAAACGTACCGTGGATGTCCAATCATTTATCAGTATCATGTTTTGTGAACTTAAATTTCCCCATCCTCTACTCATATAGGTTTCTGCTTTGGGAGTCAAAGTTTGATTTTCTTTTGTGTGGGTTTTAAGTAATTAACTATTCCAATGAGAAAGGCATCTTTTCTAACCTATTGGGGCATTTTAGGAATTATTTAAGAAAATTAAACGATGATAGCAGTCTGATGCATATTAGATGGATTTTTAATATTTGTGGAGTTTGGGGCCATGCTTGGTTTGACTTCTACTATTTGAAATGAAATGTACCCCGTCTCCACCACGATGGCTGCACACACAGCAAAGGAAAATGATTCTTCAGCCTTTTTCCTTCAAAGGAGGTTTTGTGTAAATTTGAATTTCAAATAATTTCTCATTTCAAACACTTCAAATGGGGTTGGGTAGAGTCATTTGTAAATTCATAGCATAAAATGCAGTTTAAAATGTATTAAGCACTTTTCTGTAAAGGGGAAATGACAAGTCTTCATTCTTTGGCTTTGTTCCAGGAACAACTGAAATGCCATTATGGGTTAAAGAGTTTCCCCCCCAAAAGATATGTTGATGTCCTATCCCCTCCCTGCACCTGTGATTGTGACCTTAAGAAACGGAGTTGCCGATGTCATCAAGTTAAGATGATGTCATTAGTGTGGACCCCAACCCAGGATGACTAGTGTCCTTGGAGGAGAAGAAGAGAGACAGAGACACAGGGAGAAATCATGCGATGGCGAGGCAGAGATTGGAGCGATGCCAAGCCCAGGAAAGCTGTAAAGACCAGAGGCTAAGAGAAAGGGAAGGAAGGACCTTCCCACAGAGCCTCAGACACAGCGTGGCCCTGCCAGGACCTTGAATTTGGGTTTTTAGCCGCTAGTACCATGAGCCAATAAATTCCTGTTGTTCTAAACCCTAGTTGGTGGTAATCGCCCGGCACCCCTAGTAGAGGGAGACAAAGGCTGGAGCTGGAGCTGGAGCTTCCTCTTGGAGATCTTACTCAAGTGACATAACTCTGCCCCCAGGGCCACAGAGGCCTGACCTGTCCAGCCTTCAGCACGTTCCCCAGGAAAGCTGTGAGTACGGGTCAGGGAACAGAGTGCTGACCTGCAGAGGATCCCTGAGGTTGCCAGCTTTACCAATTAGTAAGCACAACGAGGGCTGATGAGATCTGACTTTTATTTAAAACTAGATTAGGAAAAAGCATGCATTTGCTTCTAAGCCACTACCACTGATGGACACATAAAGACAGATTAAAAAATAAAACAAATAACAAAAACCCTGTTTTGAAAAGTGGAAACATACTGGATGCCTTCACCGGAGTTGAGTGAAGAGTAGTGTGGATCTCAGCAAACTGGCAGGAATTTCCCAGTATTTTATGGATCTCTTACTTTCCCTGAAACTTTTATCCACCATCACCCCTTCAGGAGTACCCAGGTAGGAGAATATTTTTAAGAAGCTCTGGGAGGCCCAGGGCACACAGTTTTGGTGTGGGAGACACCGAGTTTCAGGAGGATTCCCGCACTCCAAGTGGACAGTCCCTTGTCCTCAGACATCACAGGTCAGCTCCGCACACCGGTGCAGTTCTGAGGCCAGCAGCCAGGTCTGAACCCCACACCTCATGGGCTTCACTCACTCTCCACCTGCTGACTGAGTCAGGGAGCAAAACCAATACAAAGAAGGAGAATCATAGAGTCATAACATGTTTTTGAAATGAGAATAAAGCTGGGATAACTTTGTCTATATTTTTTTGTGGTGCTGATGAGGAAATGGAGACTCAGAGAGGGCAATTCATTCGTCCAAGGTCACAGGGCTAGGCAACATTGGATTCAGACTCAAAGGTGCACATAACATATCCATTTACCAGCTTCCTCTATTTCCCACAAATTCTATTAACTGTCCTTGATGATTTTGCAAACAGGAATGATAGTCTCACCAGCCTAGCCTGGTGACAAGCACTGTTCTCGAGGGGAAAAGACATACTCCCAACTCTGATGTAGAGCATTTTACTTTCGACAGTTCTCCAATGTACTGTGACCTAGTGGGATATACCTTCTTTCCCCACAGATAAGGACAATAACAAAAGTTAATTTATTATGAATTGGCATTACATACCAACAGCAAAATGAGTATTTTTCTGGAATTACATCTTTTAACCCTGGCGCACACACTATCCTCTTCAACATGGAAGTGCTGGTATCACAAGTAATCAGATGGACAGTTTATGTCCAGGGTTTGAAAACAAAGAACAGACATCCCTCCAACCACTGCAAGAACCAAAGTGGACGGCGAGGGTCATTTGGCCCTTCCCAGTGACTGCAGGTGTCTCTTCTGTAGAAAGCAGGAGATATCTGCTGGGTTTGATGGCAGGACTTGAATTTCAGAAGCCTGAACAAACACTGGATGGTTGATATTTTAACATGGCGGTGGCTCCTTCCCCATCCATCTTCCAACCAGGAAATGCTAATTTTTCTTTAATAGAAGGTAGAAATTGTACCTGTAGAAAAATCTCCCTCTCCTCACAGCAGAGGTGATGTTAGCATCTGTAAGATGAATTGTGCTGTCAGCCAGAGAGAGGGCGCCTGGAATACTGGATTTTGCTCATAAATACGTGTGCAGTGACTCCTGTGTGCCGACCATCTTCTGGACCTCCCAGGAATCTTCCGCTTCCTCCAGTTACCTGAGCACAGAACAGCGTGGCTGCCCTCTCCCACCCTGTCCTCTCTGCCCACCCAGACAGCCCGCTTTGCTGAGATGGGCTGATGGTGCCCAGCAGAGTTTCATTCCCGCTGCTTTATGGGTGTGTCCTCCAGCACCACCGACGTGGTCCTAGCCTGTGTGCAGGTCAGGGGTCCTTTCTCAGCTGCCAGAGCCCAGAGACGGTGTGAGAGGGTGGACATGACGTGAAGCTGAGGGGCAAGTGGGGGGAGGGGAGCTCAGCCCAGGAAGCTTTTTGCTCCTACTCCATGCCCTGATTTAATAAGGACCTTTTGGGATATTTTATGATAAGGATCTTAAGGCAACCTGGTTTTAAAAGAGAAGAAGGAAGAAAGGCAGGGAGAGATCAAATATTTCTCCTGATTGAGTCAAATGTCCTTTAATCATAAAGCCAGCTACTTCACAATGGCACACTCCTATTAATAGCCCCATGTTATTTTTCAATATAGTTTAATTACAATGCTTTAAAATGAGGCGTGACTTTACATTTTACCAAACACCTTTATAATTCTAATTCTCTGAACTCTCGGTGCTCTGAGCAGAGAGGAAAGGCATTTTCAGTGTCTTTCGAGATTTGGATGTTTCGAAGATTATTTCCAGGTCCCACAGTCAGCGTGCTCCCAGCCTGATGAGCCTCAGGCTGCCCATCATTTGGGGCACCCCGGTGTGTCTTCAGAACACCCCTCCCTGTGAAGATGTCTTTCTCCTACGATTTGATTAGTGTTTGGTAGTTTCACAAACCATGCTCACCTATGTGAGCAGCACTGTATTTATCTTGCCCTCATCAAACTTCCAACCTAGTAGGAAAGACAGAAAAGAGTCGTCACTGGACCACGATCAGGAGGTGAGGAGCACTGGTGCTTGGTTTAGTCAGAGCAGAAAGTGACTACAGGGGGCACGGCTTACAGGTTAGAGGAGGCCCCAGCTGATGAGTCTTTGCAAGCCCTTGAAGAATTCGGAATAGCAGAGGGAACAATGTAATAAATAGTTAAAGGGTAAAACTGGCAAAGCATTTATTGCTGGCTCCAGGGTGAGGTAAAGAGATGGCTTATGGATGGGTCACAGATGCCTACTGGGGTGACAGGTTGGTAGAGAGTAACCATTAGAGAATCCAGGAGGAAGGGCTGGCTTCAGAAGGACAGCGAGGTCAGGGACAGACTTTTGGGATTTGAGAAGCCTATCTCAGAGGAGACAGAAGAGCTGTGGATACAGCTCAGAGATGTAAGTTATAAATGAGGAAAAGTCAGTGGATTTGCCCAGAGCGAGCTCATTAAGCAAGCAGAGAAAGTGTAGAACCGAGGAGAATAAAGCCAGCATTTAAAGTTCACTAGCAGAGGAAACCAAAACAAAATGGTCGGTAAACCCTCAAATGCCCCAGAAGGGAAAGGAGCAGAGAATTCCAGGTGAAGGGTGGGTGAAGGGTATCAACGCAGGGAGGGGTGCCAATGTGGGGGCGGTATCAACGGGGGGACAGGGGTGCCAATGCAGGGAGGGGGTGCCAACGGGGGGGGCGGGAGGGGGGAGGTGTCAATGGGGGGAGGGGGTGCCAATGGGGGGAGAACTGTGCCAATGTGGGGAGGGTGGTGCCAATGGAGGGGCGGGAGGGGGGAGGTGTCAATGGGGGAGGGGGTGCCAATGGGGGGAGGACTGTGCCAATGTGGGGAGGGTAGTGCCAATGGGGGGGCGGGAGGGGGGAGGTGTCAATGGGGGGAGGGCTGTGCCAATATGGAGAGGGCAGTGCCA